>JBCNYH010000005.1:18252776-18257776 GCA_039654325.1 Tandanus tandanus
TGTCTTTGGACTGTAGAAGGAAACCGGAGTACCCAGAGGAAACCCACGCAAGCACAGGGAGATCATGCAAACTCCACACAAAAACGCCCAAGCCCGAGAATCAAACCCAGGCCTTCTATCTGTGCTACCTTAAACTTTTAATTCACTCACCGGTGTAAATAAATTACTACCCCCTCTGCTGGAGAGGCCTAGAATTGCATACCTCCTTCATATTGACATCCTCCAGTTTCCATCACAAAATCTATCTGCTCCCCCCCAGAGAAGCAGTTGAGCTGAAATGGTTCCTAGGCTTTATCCTCTGGAGGAGATGGGATTCTGTGATGAACCACAGTTCTTTTAGTTTGAGGACAACATACCGTTGCACAGCAACCAGTCTTAAATCAAGTTATTAAATGACCTAGTTGTGCAGCTATGTAAATCCCAGCTGTGATCTGACTCGCTAAGCAGCCTGGCTTTTCCTGTAAATTATGCACAGTGTTACGCTTGAGAATCTCATCAGGCTTATGATGCCTCCTCTGACTTACAATATGCAATTAATGGGATAACATGGAATTAAAAACAAAAAGTAAGTGGAGCAGTGGTTGAGCAAGCGGTGAGGGATTTCTCCGTGACAGGGTTATCAGTGGACAGGAGTCTGTATTTACCGCCATTATACACAAGAAGGCCTGAAGATTATTAAACAGAGCTGGCAGATTTACTGCTCCGATTCAGACACACACACACACACACACACACACACACACACACACACACACACACACACACACACGTGCAAATACTCAGACACCGTCATACAAGTGTACACTCTTTCCATCCATGAAACTTGAAGATAGAGAACGACAGCAAGTCACTGTACAGCAAATTCTTTTTATATTCTTGCACATTAACACAGATATACCGTATGATGCCTCGGATAAGGAATATGCACAGGCATAGGAGACAAGAAGTCACTCCCATCCCAGAAATCTTCCTTTTTCATTCTTACACACACCAGTGCAGGAGGAAGGGACATGCACTATACTACATTTTCTATTTTTAGTCATAAACCAGGCAGCAGGATGAATAAATTAAAGCCCAAGTCAGTATAGGCTGCACACACACACACACACACACACACACACACACACACACACACACACTTAATTTAGATCAAATAAACCACAAAATGAGGATGGCACCAAAGTGTAGTGCTGTCCTGGGTTCGAGTCCTGGGCTCAGGCGTTTCTGTGTGGAGTTTGAATCTTCTATTTCTGCCTGCGTGGGTTTCCTCTGGGTACCCCAGTTTCCTCCAACAGTCTGAAGACTTGCACGTTAGGCTCACTGGCTGTTCCAAATTGCCCCTAGGTGTGAATGTGAGTGAGAATGGTTGTGTGTATTTTGCCTTACGGTGGTCTTTCAAGCTGTTTAGGGTTTACCCCGCCTTCGCCCAGTGTCGGCTGAGATAGGCTCCAGCCTTCCCACCACCCTAAATGGCACAAAATTTCACTTCACAGCACCAAATAAGGTGCAATGCCATATTTATTTATTTTTTTTAACCAAGAAAAGGTTTAAATCTGTTTAATTATTTATCTACCCGAATTCTGTGTAATCTTTAACGGTTAAATCTTCAGTGACCTTCTTGTCACGAGGGTATTTTGATTTTGAACTACACAGCATGTGACCACTTGTACACAGGACAAAGTATAACATCATCATTTTCATCTACTTTGCAGTCTCGCTTTGTTTATGTACCTCCATTACCGCAGGCCCAACAACCGCACAGTACCCGAAGCATGACAGTTGACAAGTGGCCCCCGCTGGATCCAGGAAGATTAATTTGTATAATCATCATTGTAGGTGGTTACAGAATAAATACTCGACTAATCCTATCCATCACTAAGCTGTGTGTCTTCTCTGGATACCTTCCAGAGCCTTGCATCAAGTGCAGTTGTTTTCCAGACACCTTGTCCTTCAACAGAGCCATCCATAAACGACCGGGTCATCAAAATACACTGGCTGGAGTATTTCAGATTGAGAGCTTTGCTAAACAGTGTGCGCCCCAAAGGACACTTTATTGTTCTGGTTATGACACCTGCGGATGGTTAATGACAATAAGACGCTGGCTTATGTCTTTATTTGGCTTGTATATCCGAGCAAGATCGGAGAAACGCGGCTGAAAGGGATTGGGAGTCGGATGTGTTCTGTAAAGGGGGGTGCGGGACGACAGACAAAAAGAGACAGGGAAAGGGGGAAAGAGGAATAGAGGGAGAGGGGAAGAGAGATAGAGAGCAAGAGAGAGAGAGAGAAAGACAAAAAGAGAGAGGAAGAGAGAAAGGGAGAGGGGAGAAAGAGAGAGGAAAAAGAGGGAGAAATACAGAAAGAGAGAGAGAGAGAGAGAGAGACAGAGACCGAGTGAGAGAAAGACTGAGCGAGAGACAGAGAGACAAAGTGAGAGAAAGAAGGAGAGAGACAGACAGAGACAGAGTGAGAGAAAGAAGGAGTGAGAGAGACAGACAGAGTGAGAGAAAGAGAAAGAGACAGACAGACAGAGACAGAGTGAGAGAAAGAGGGAGTTAGAGAGAGACAGGCAGAGTGAGAGAAAGTGGAAGAGAGAGACAGAGTGAGAAAGAGGGAGTGAGAGAGACAGACAGAGACAGAGAGACAGAGGGAGAGAAAGAAGGAGGGAGAGAGGCAGACAGACAGAGAGACAGAGTAAGAGAAAGAGGGGGGGGGGAGAGGGAGAGAGAGTGCTTTGGTGATGCTTAGAGACATGAAGCGAGGATTTCTCAGTGATTCAAATGAATCAGGTCGTCTTTCATTTTGCCCCCTGGATTCAATCCTCTTGCATTTCAAAGCCTTCATTTTGATGCATAAATTCACAAACACAAGCTGCTGCTTGAAGCGAAAAAAAAAATATATATATATATATAAAAACAAACAAACAAAAGAGGATCCAGGTATAGTCTGAGACTGTTTGAGTGCATATCTACTCTGCATACAAACTCTCCAACACACACAACGACAAATTAAAGACAATCTGAACTTGAACTTGACCTTCTTTACCGTGTCAGCTCAAGTTAATTCATCAGTCATTTATTTATTTATTTATTTATTTCATCATTTTCAAGAGGCGGTGTAGTGGCGGCATTGTGGTCGGCGTGTCCCCCTCACAGCAAGAAGGTCCCGGGTTTGGTACACCGAAACACCCGAGCCTGGCCAGAGTCTGCATATTCTCCCAGCGCTTGCCTGGGTTTCCTCTGGGTATTCCAGTTTCCTCCCACTGTCCAAAGACGTGCACGTTATTCTAACTCGCTGTTCCAGATTACCCCGAGACGTGAGGGTGAATGCGAATAGTCGGGTGTGTTGCCCTGCGATGGTCTGGCGAGCTGTTCAGGGTGTCCCCCACCTTTCGCCCCGTGTCGGCTGAGATAGGCTCCAGCCTGCCCTCCCTGGTAGGAGTGTGCGGTTCGGCTAGTGAGCGATGAGAGTGGGTGAGCAAACAAATAGAGAAATAGTAACAATACTGAAGCCACAAGAGAGAATGCAAAACAGGAGGGAGTGGAGAGGGAAGAGGGGACTGGTCTGGAGAACCGTGCAGTGCAGTTTGTCGCCCCCTAGTGGTTCTGATTTACAACGCTGGAGCATGATCACTGGCACGAGCTCTGAGTAGGAGTGGTGAGTGCGCGCGCGCGAGCGAGTGAGTGAGTGAGAGAGAGAGAGAGAGAGAGAGAGAGACGTTTCCCAGCCGTGAGGCATGTGAGTAAATCCTGAACTCGCGCGTGCGTTCCGGGGCAGCCGACGCGGACGTTAGCGTTGTGGCGCGCGCGGAGGATGCATCCGAACAACTTGGAGCTGAAGGCGAACGGAGCGTAGAGCAGCGGCGAACTCGAAAGTTTCCCAAGTCAGTCGGAGCGGAAGCGCGGCCACGGGACCCCCAGACGCCGGAGAATAATGTGCTGAAGCGGGCGGAGGGAAAGGCGATGAAGCCGGTGACGCGGAGCGGGAGGCGGCGGCCCCTCGCGCGTCTCTGCTGCGGGGGCTTCGGGCTGCTCGCGCTCGCGTGCCTCGCGCGCCTCCAGCACCTGACAGGTACGCGCGAGCGCATCATCTCTCCATCTCGTGACCCACAGCCGCACGCGCGCAAACACACCACCATAATAATATCATTTCTGCTGGTAGAGATAGGAGTTAAACCTTCTCATGGATGCCTGTTGGAATTTTTTTTTTTTTGCATATTCTATATAAAAAAAAAATAAAATAAAAAATATATATATATAAAATTCTGTAATGGAATAGAACCAATAGCCTCCCTTCTATTTTATTGCATTATGGGTAGGTTTTACCATGTCCATCAGTGGCACACCTGCGTCACACCTCCAGCATCTTTCCCGCCACCTTTGGCGCCTTCACCCCCTCGTGACCCTCTTATTTTCCCGCCAAACCAGAAAGGGCCCCGGCCAGAAATGCCAATTAGTACCAATTAAGCCCAGGAGCCACACCCTGACCGGATGAGTGAAGCGTGACCTCTTCACATGGCATGCACACAGTGGTCCGACTTTCACCCCATCGTTTGCCAAAATGTTCTTTCATGCATTAAGAATAAAAAATTATTTTCAAATAATTTTTAGAAGTTCCCTGTGCAGGAAACTGCAGGTGGAAGAGGGTTCCGTAGCAGGTTAATGCCAAGGCTGAGGCATTTGTACAACACAGAATGCCGAAATAGCGTTTAAACCCTTCGAGGGTTTTAATCCGGCAGTATGCAGTTTTGGACGCAGCTCAAGTATTCGTAACTTCCTGTTGCTCAGTGTTGCAGAAGTGAAAATGAAATTCGCTTCGTCGTGCACGGCGCTGTGGCTATCGGAGACCTTGTGCTGTAGCTGCCGTCCACTAGCGTAGCGGCCTGGCACATGAATGTCAATTTTGAATGGTTGAAATTTGTTGCACGACATCCGTGGCATCACCTGGTTCACGAACTCATTCGTTCATTCATTTTCTAAGCCGCTTCATCCTGATCAGGGTCG
>JBCNYH010000005.1:18265276-18269330 GCA_039654325.1 Tandanus tandanus
TGAAATAATTTGCTACTGTTAGCCAACTTGTTCACCAGGCAACTACGAACAAACAAATGTAGTATATACTGCACAGAAACGGTGCACTCTGATTGGTGACCAGATCTATCTCGGGATAATAAGCAACTATTGAATGAAGCGAAGTATAATATAAAGAATGACCTGGTCGAGGGGTTGTTATTTGCCGAATCCAAAGGCTGGATAACACCCTCCGAGACTCTCAAGTTTTCTTCCTCGTGTCAAGTGAGGGAGTTTTTCCTTTCCACCTTCGCCGCAGGCTTGCGCATTAGGGATAAGTAGGGTTTGTAGAAGAAATGTTTAAATTCTTTTTTTAAAATTTGTTGTACTATGTAAAGCTGCTTTGTGACAATATCAGTTGTAAAAAGCGCTGTGCAAATAGCGGCATATTAAAATTTTCATATTTTAATATTAGCATATTAAAATATGAGACGGCATAAATCTCCACATCATTTAGTTGTATATGTATCATAAATTTTATTATTTAATCAATTTTAATATTCATTCAAAATATTTTCAAAGTATACAGTCACGCTAATATGTGGTGCATGCAAATCGTGCAGTAATCATTCAACTTATTCAATGGCAACAATGCAATAATTTGATTATCCAACGGCAGTAATACAATACCAAGAATTATTCATTGCTTTCCACCAATCAGAAACGAGAAAATATCTTGAATGAATGGACATTATCAAACTCCCAAAAAAGAGGTGATACTTGACTTAAAATGGCCTACAAAAACATAGTTTGTCACATCACTAGATTCTGAAATAGTAGAAATTCAAAGTGGCGTCCCTAAAAATACAAAGAAAGCGACGCAATATGGTTTTTCAAGCCAAAAAAGCATTTATTTATTTATTTATTTATTTATTTTAAATGAGCTTTAAAAAATGCCATAATAGAGTGCGCATGTGCATTGTCGCGCTTTAAAAATGTCAACATAAACTATATAAGTCTCATTTTAATTTGATTTATGCTCAAGTGTAGTATATACAAAAACAGCTATTCGCCTCAAGCTCAGTGAAAAGACCCTTCGACTTTCTACTGTGGGAACTATTCACTTATGTTCATATTTTAGTGTTTATGCTAACATATGCAGCACACACACACACACACACACACACACTCACATAAATATGCAGTAGTGTGCAGTGAAGATTCTACACCACCACTTTTGTGTAAAAGGGCTCCTAATAAAAAGAAGTAAAAAAGTTACTTCTCTATAATTTTTTGGTGAAAATGTCTGACTAATAAACAAAAACACTGAAAATACCAATTTTTCAAAAGAAAAATAAATTTTAATTTTTTTTACTTTTGCACAGCATGAATGAAGAAATTAAAAAATATGTGAACACTGTGCCTGAAGGGTTAAATGCTGTAATCAAAGTAAAGGGAGGGAGACACTAAATATCGACTTTTTTTCTCAAAAAAGAGACTGTTATTTTTGTTATTACTATATACTGTTGTTTGTTTACTTATTCTCATCAATATGATCCAACATTACATGAAATAAATACTTGAATAGTACTTGGGTTCTGATTTATCTTCATTTTGTTGAGTGTAGAATCATCACTGCATCACTGTATTTTTTATTTCTTCACTCACTAAACCGTTCCATATGGTTTGAAGTTCATTCATGCTGTGCAAAAGTCCAAAAAATAAAAAAATTGCGACACCTTTCAATTTTTGAGGGGTTTGAAAAGCCCTTTTTAGACAAAAGTAGTGGTGTATAATTTTCACTGCACGCTACACAGAAAAGGTGTAATCTGATTGGTTCACTATTAAACCTTGAGTATTTTTCCCTCCATTTTAATTCAAATATATACCAAATATATCCGTATGTCTCCTCAGAAATACGTCAATCTGTCCTGGACAGAGTTGAAACTTATCTTCAGATTTGTTGGCTGTTATGCAATTTATGAAGTAGATTTACTGCATTCTGGTATACAGAATATTTGATTCACCTCACATAAACAAATATAAATCTGCATGGGGTTCAGTGCTTTCCACCATTTTCACACTGGAGCTGTATTGTTTACAGTCCGGACCAGATGTTTTGCGTAAGCGCATCACAACTGTATGTCCTATCCACACCACCCAGGCACATATCTCTGATCTGTCTGTTTCTGTATAATTTCCTCTTTACTGCCTCAGTTAAATAAAGCTGTGGTAGAATTAAATATGTTTTTTTCATTATGAAACAAAAACAAATATGCAGGACTGACTCATGTTCATAATCGCATCAGAGACAGAGTGGTGAGACCCAGAGCAGAGTTACTGTCTCCCTCAAAACCGAGTCATTTCCTAATTATAGCACTTCCTGAAACGTTTTATTCTTCAAACTACAGCAATTTACAGACGAGTAATTTGTTAATTTGCTTTAGTAAATGGGTGAAGTTGGCGATTCACATTGGAACAGCTGGTTGTTCCATCACCGTCCTTTTACAGATAAATTTAGACATGTTAACACGTCTCCTCACAGAAAACTTAACAGTGATTTTTGTTTGTTAAATAACACTTTCATTCAGTCATTCATTCGCCAAACCGCTTGATCCTATTAGGGTCGCAGGGAAGCCTGGACACTGGGAGAGGGCGGGGTACACCCTGAACAGCTCGCCATTCTATCATAAGTTCAACACACAACCATTCTCCTAGGGGCAATTAGCCTAATGTGCAAATTTTTGGACTGTGGGAGGAAACCCACGCAAGCACGAGGAGAACATGCAAACTCCACACAGAAACGCCCTTGCTGAACCCGTGACTCGAACCCAGAACCTTCTTGCTGTGAGTCAAATGTGCTGACCACTATCCCTCCCACTTAACTTACTCTCGCACTCAACCTATCAGCTTACTCCTACTAGGACTCGCGGGTAGGTTGTACCTATCTCAGCCGACACTGGGCGAAGGCGGGGAACACTCAGCTAGACCTTCGCAGGGACAACACACACAACCACTGTGTGGTTACTCACTCACTCATTTGCTGAACCACTTAAACCTTATTAGGGTCACGGGGAGGCTGGAGCCTATCTCAGCCAACACTGCGCAAAGGCGGGGTATACCCTGAACAGCTTGCCAGACCATTGCAGGGCAACACACACAACCATTCACACTCACACTCACACCTGGGGTCAATTTGGAACAGTCAGTTAGCCTAATGTGCATGTCTTTGGACTGTGGGAGGAAACCGGAGTACCCAGCAGAAACCTATGCAGGCATGGGGAGAAGATACAAACCCCAAATAGAAACATCGAGCGCGGGACTCAAACCCAGGACCTTGATGTTGTGAGGCGAACGTGCTAACCACTGCGCCACCGTGCCTCCCACCTAATTTATCGTAATTTTAGAACAAAAAAATCATAGTTGTAGGATGGCACAAGGAATTCCGTGAGGCTTAAGAACATCGGTTTGGACATGAGTTTGTGCTGATTTATAACTGAAAGACCAAATATGTGTTTTATGGAACCAGTGAGGAAACGAATCGGTGCTCGGTGCTTAAATCAAGCAGCACAGAACACCGAGAACTGGAACCTTTTCAAACCAGTGACATTAATATACAAAAAGGTACAAAGGATCCTTCTTCCCGTTTGGATTTTCACCGTTAACGGCGTCTCAGAATCATTAATCATCCACCCCTCCCACCCTTCCTGAAGAACCTTTTAAAAGTGTGTGATTGTTATGCATGTGATGTCTGCCGCACGCTGACGTTGACGGGACTCATTTAACTTGCATATGGCTGAGAGCCATGATCTCTTCATCCCCGCAGCATGAAAGACACGGCGGCGTACCATTCTTGGCCAGTAGTGACCACTACCCTCCCATTAGGGACCATAGATAAATCGGGGGAAAGCAACAAGAAGAACCTCTGGCTGCTACCTGATCATCATTAAACAGATCTGAGTAACAGAACAGTCTGTTCCCATCCCATGCCTCCTCCCTTTTTATTTTTCTTGCTGTGTGTCTGTGTGGGGGGGGGGGGGGGGGGGGGGGGGGGGGGGGGGGGGGGGGGGGGGGGGGGGGGGGGGGGGGGGGGGGG
>JBCNYH010000005.1:18269430-18280917 GCA_039654325.1 Tandanus tandanus
TCTGTGTTTTTGCGTGTAACCCCCCCCCCCCCCCCCCCCCCCAACACACCTCCTCCACCTCTTCTGTCTTGTCATGATTATGTGTTTTACATAGCGGGTAAATATTCCCACTTCGCCACAAACATGTCCATCTCCTTGTGTGGCACTAGAACCATGTTCCATTTTTATTGTCGATGTGTGATGACAGAGGGACGGCAGTAAAGCACACTGTTGATTTTCTCCATATATAGCTTGGCAAACTGAAGGGTCCAAATAAAGAGTCCGAGAAAGAGAGAAAGATAAGAGACGTTTTTGTCCGCTCGGAGAGTCGTTCGATCAAACACACGCTGCATGACGGTTTGCAGAAAGACCCGAAATTGACATTTTGTTTATCCTTTTGTGCCGTCTTTATCTCCATATCCTGCTCTGATATGTTGAACAGGTCCCAAATAGTTTACACAAATAATTCACTTTCAAGCATGGTTTATGATTCAGACGTGGAGAAATATTAATCTTGGTTTCCATCCAAGAGATTGGCTGCTGATGAGAATAAAAATATGCCACTCCTAAAATTGGAAATAACAAGGCTTGACTGAAGCCAATGGCACATTATTAGAAAGAAACTCAGAGCTGCTATCAGTATCTGAGCTTCAAAGGTTTGAAGGATCACCAGCCAATTCACATCAATACTGGGAATTAATGGAGAAATCCACCCTGAAGCACTTGCACAGGAATACTTGTAATCAGCAGCGCCGTCCGATTTTTAACATAACTTTGACTTCTGAGAGACGTCTTTTGTTGGTATATTTGTCTATTTTTATTCAGTTAACAATTTACCTCCTGTGCCATCAGTGACTTTAGTGCTTGCTTTGCAATTTGCCGTACGTACCACTTAATCCTACCATAAGTGCTGCAGAGAGGCTGGTGCCTATCTCAGCCAACACTGCGTGAAAGCTGGATACACCCGGAACAGCTCGCCAGTCCATCACAGGGCAAAACACACAATCATCCACACTGATACCTAGGAGCAATTTGGAACCGCCAGTTCGCCTATTGTGCATGTCTTTGGGCTGGGGAGGAAACCGGAGAACCCAGAGGAAACCCAGGCAAGCACGGGGAGACCATGCAAACTTAATGACTTGATAGAAACGTCCTCGCCATGCCCAGGACTCGAACCCAGGACCTTTTTGCTGTGAGGCGGACGCGCTAGCCACTACGCCACCGTGCCGCACAGGATTTTAGTTAGCTTTGCTTACAAACATATTTTTGACAAATAGGGAAATCCAAATAGCCCAATATGTAGCCATTTGTTTCACCATGTGTTCCTTTTTTTTTTTTTCAATAATTAAATGTATTAATTATCATAATGCTGTAAGCTAAAGATAGCTCTTTTCTATTTGCCTTTTTTTTCCTTCAGAAAGGATGACTCACTGCAGAAGTGACCCATTAAATCAACTTGTCATAATGTTTAACAGTCCTCCGCATTAGCATGTTATTACTCATGGATTTTACTCATGGATTTAACTGGCAGCCAATTGTCGAAATGAATCTCGCACTGATTCAGTGTGCCAGTGCGAATCAGGAAGGAAAATAAATACGAGTAACTCGCACCCGCTACAAGCCTCCAATATTTGCCTTGTTCATTTTGTTCCTCTTCATCTGATGACTCGAATCAGTCAGAGGGTCGATGAAAATACTACTTGTAGTCAATAGCGCTTCCAAGCTGGCCCACTGATGTTTTCACGGAGCAGAAATAAAGACAGTCTGGGTGTGTGTGCTGTGTGAAGCACGAATGGTTTCATAGTGCGCTGTGTACACATTGTCTCATATTAGGAATCTCTATTCGTTCTCCTGCTGTCAGGTCCCAGAAACATGGTTTGATATTTTCTTTATCTTACAAACTATGGTCGCAGCGAGGCTGGAGCCTATCTCAGCCGACAGTGGGCGAAGGCGGGGGACACCCTGAACAGATTGCCAAGCCATCACAAGGCCAACACACAACCATTTACACTCGCACTCACGAGCGAGTAGGTTTGGAGCAGCCAATCAGCCTAATGTGCATGTCTTTGGACTGTGGGAGGAAACCGGAGTACCTGGAGGAAACCCCACGCAAGCACAAGGAGAACATGCAAACCCCACACAGAAAAGCCCCTGCCGAGCCCGGGACTTGAACCCAGGACCTTCTTGCTGTGAGGCAAACATTCTAAATGCGACGCCACCAGCAGCAAAACACATTTGGAGGAAATCACTATCCACCCGCCTCCACATACAGGGCAGCCATCGCTTAAAGGTTGGAAGCATTGGAGGTTTGAGAAGGTTTAGGGGGCGATTCCCTGGACAAGCAGGAAATATATGTCGGTGGGGTCGACGAATAAACAGCATGTTCCGCTGCCTATTCAATTATGACTGAAGTGCCCTTTAATAAGGCACCTCACCTCCAACTGCTCACCAAGCGCCACGGTTAGGCTAGCACAGCTCCGGGTGTGTGTCTGTGTTCATTGAATGGGATCCCAATTTCTCCTTGTGGGATTAATAAAGTATTTAGAATAATGTCACTCTAATTGACAGACAGAGAGTTTGCCATCCGTCCTACTCAAGCATGGCCAATTTCACTCCCCTGGCTGCTTGGGATCACTGGGATTCAGAATCATGATCGCCAAACAATGGGGGAAATTTTAGTCTGTATTCTAGAGACGTCCCAGTGGTACCAAGAAGCCAGGAGAGTGAAATTGGCCACGCTTGAGCTCACCAGACCATCACAGGGCAACACACACACAGAGACCAGAGTATCAGGAGTGAACCCACAAAAGCACGGGGAGAACATGTGCCCACACAGAAACGCCCTCGCCAGGCCCGGGACTCGAACCCAGGACCTTCTTGCTGAAAGGTGGACGTGCTAACTGCTACCATCATGACAAACTGCCTCCAGGTGTGAGTGTGAGTGTGAATGGTTGTGTGTTGCCCTGCGATGGTCTGACGAGCTGTTCAGGGTGTACCCCGCCTTCGCCCAGTGTCAGCTGAGATAGGCTCCAGCCTCCCTGTGACCGTAGTAGGATTAAGGGGTTCAGCAAATGAGTGAGTTTTTTCGCTATACTATAATACAAAGGACATGTGGTTGGTTGGCTTCATGTGTCTTAGTAAACATTTTAGCCACTTCTGATTGGTGGCTGTGATATGATAAATGAGAGGTGGTGGTGATGGTGGTGGTGGGTGGGAAGTGGAAGGTGACCAAATTAGGCAGAAAATGAACCAAAAAAACAAAACAGCATGTGATTGTTAAGTGATTTACTCAGAGTTTGATCACATTTGTGAGTAACTGGTGCATGCTGTAGACCAGGGGTGTCAAACTCATTTTGACTGAGGGCCGCATCACTACATTTCTGGGTCACCAAGGGCCGAATAATTACTGAGCATCCATTTCAAAAGGGCATGAAATTAAACCTGCATGGCAAAATGATTAGGTATTTTTGTGACCCACTCCAGAATAAAACGGATTAAGCAGGAAATTTGACATGCTGAGATATTGATATATTTGGAAAGAGAATTGAATCTGCTTCAAAATGAGGTATAATACATGATTATAGCATGAAAACTTTGAATGTCGCTAATCAGGAAATGCTACTTTTGAGAAAATAGCAATTACAGTTACAGAACCAGTTTCTGAATGTACGCATTTGAAACATCTAACAAGCTAACATCCATGCACTAAATGAATCCGGCTCTCGACCAATCAGTGCGATCGTACTAGCATCTTCCTAGCAACAGATGAGTTCTATTTACACCGAGTCATGACCGTTTCTCATTGGTTTAGCGTTATATGATTGGGGGAATCCTTCTGGGATTCTGTAAGTATTGAGAGGATTCTGGTAGTGAATATGGATAATAAGGAAATACCCTGAGCAACCACAAAAGTGGTTCGAAAATCGGCAAAATAAGTGGATATTCCCATTGTTTTACAACAACGTGGACATGGAACCCTTTCTTAAACAAGTATTTTAGCATGGATAGATGGTGTTTATGGATATTTGAACTCGATTATGTTGAAGATTATGCTTTGTAGTGTGTATTTTTGGTGATATCGCATTTTCGTCCAGGTACACCATTTTCAACTTACTTTGGCTCTTACTCAAAACACGAGCTTGCGACTTAATCTGTATTACGCTGGAGCGGGTCACATTGTCCTCCTTTTCTTTTTTCACTTTTCTTTTCTGCCAACGCTTGACATCGATTAGTTAGCTTGTAATCTTAGTTTGCTTGAATAATAAATGACTAGCTATTTATTTGAAATAGGTTGCTGCCACCTAGTGGAACGATGATGAATTACGTTTCATGGTAATGGTTGATGCAAAGAATGTATGATAATCATATTCTTTAAAAGCTCTCACGGGCCACATAAAATAAGTTAGCAGGCCGGAATTGGTCCGCGGACCTGGATCTTGACACCTGTGTCGTAGAGAAATGGTAATACGCCTAATCAAATTCACTGGGAATCTTTTTAAACCATATACATTAAAAAATATCGAAGTTTGATCGTGTAAATAGATTAATTCTCTTCTCTTATATTGTCTTACAGTGACAGAAGCTTCAAGCTCAAACCCGGCTGAAGACGTCAGCCATGACTGGACTGGACGCAAGCTGATGCAAGACAGAATCGAGAACCACACTCTAGAACCTCCTCGAGCAGGTAAGATAATCATCAGTGTCATTTATATTGGGCTACGAGGACAACAGAAATAGCATCTGGAAAGCTTCTGGGATGAAGATGGAGATGACACCTTCACTAGTAATTTAATGCTTGTTGGATTTAAAGTCCCCTTCGGAAATGTAAACTGTAAGCACACACCATGTTAGGTGACACAATTATCATACCGTTAGTGCCACAGCGGTGTGGCTGCAGCTGTGTGTATGCTTAGGTGTGTGTTTAGTTTACGCCAACAAACAGCGAAGGTAAACAGTAGTTGCGTGTTTCGCCAAACTTATAAGCACCAAAGGCAAAAGTTGGCCTCTCTAAAAGAGAAAATGTCCTGGAGTGGTTGTGAGAGCTTGCCAAAAATGTGTAGTGAAGGAGATGGGGGTGGGAGGGGAGGGAGGGGGGCGAGAGTAAACAGAATGATGGATGAGAGTAAACAGAAAATGTGCACTGTGTAAGAACAAAATTCGACAAACTGGGAGTGAGGCCATGATGTGAACTCGTGACCTATACAAGCCACACACGCATACTGTACATATAGGAAACATATAGGTGGCGTAGCACAGCAAGAACGTCCTGAGTTTGAGTCCCGGGCTCGGCGAGGGCGTTTTAGAGTGATCTTTGCATGATATCCGCGTGCTTGCGTGAGTTTCCTCCGGGTACCCTGGTTTCCTCCTACAGTCCAAAGACATGCACATCAGGTTAATTGGCTGTTCCAAATTGCCCCTAGGTGTGGATGTGAGTGTGAATGGTTGTGTGTGTGTGGTTGTGTGAGGGCTTCTTATTCTGCTTCACACCAAAAAGGACCTGGGTTCGAGTCCCGGGTTTCTGTGTGGGGTTCGCATGTTCTCTCCATGCTTGCACTGGGTTTCCTCCTACAATCCAAAGACATGCACATTAGGCTAATACGCTGATGAAATTGCCCCAAATGTTAATGGGAGTGTGAATGGTTGTGTGTGTGTTGCCCTACGGTGATCTGGTGAGCTGTTTAGGGTGTACCCCACCTTTGCCCAGTGTCGGCTGAGATAGGCTCCGGCCTCCCCAATTGTATTAAATAAGTAGGTGAGTGGCATACGTTTGAGCTGTATTACACTCTGAACAATACAACAGCACATTATTTACCATTTTACCTCATTAATTATTATTATTATTATTATTATTATTATTATTATTATTATTCATTTTCTAAGCCGCTTAATCCTAATTGGGGTCACGTGGAGGCTGGCGCCCATCTCAGCCGACTCTAGGTGAAGGCGGGGTACACCCTGGACAGCTTGTCAGGCCATCGCAGGGCCGAAACACACACCCATTCACACTCACACCTAGGGGCAATTTGGAACAGCCAATTAGCCTACTGTGCATGTTTTTGGACTGTAGGAGGAAACCGGAGTACCCAGAGGAAACCAGTGCAAGCTCGAGGAGAACATGCAAACCTCAAACAGAAACGCCCGAGTTCGGGAATCGAACCCAGGACCTTGTTGCTGTGAGGCGGACGTGCTAACCACTGTGCCAACGTTATTATTATTATTATTATTATCTTATTATTATTATTATCTTATTATTATTATTATTATTATTATTTTATTTTTTATTTTTTTTTCAAAATAAACCCTTCTTTCAATTTTTATTCTTGCAACACATCTCAAAAAAGTTGGGACAGTAAAGAATTTACCACTTTGTAATATTTCCATTCCTTCTCGCAGTGTTTAGGGACTGAAGACACCAAATGATGAAGAGTTCCGGGTGTTATTTTGTCCTTTTCTTCCTGCGTGCAACCGTACAGGGCTGCGGTCCCATTTTTGGTTTCAGAATTCACCACGCATTCTCGATTGGGGGACAGGACTGGAGTCAGGCCAGTCCAGCCCCCGCAGCCATGCCTCTGTAATGTGTTCTGAATGTGGTCTTGCGTTGTCTTGTTGAAATATTCATGGGCGTCCCTGGAATAGAACTTCCTCCAAAATCTCAGTGTGCTTTTCAGCATTCATGATGTAACCACAGAGGTGTAAGATACTTTTTTAGTGTACTCACACAACCCCAATTCACGACAGAGCCTAATTTTCCTATTTGTCTTTGGACACATGACATCAATTTCTTAAAAAAAAAACCTGGAATGCTAATTTTCCTGACCACAGTACACGTTTCCACTGTGTGACGGTCCATCTCAGATGTCACCGTGCCCGAAGAAGTGGACGGCGCTTCTACACAGAATTAACATAAAGTTTATTTTAAGTTTTAACTGACATTTGTGGATGTAATTCCTAATTTTAATGCTTGAAAAAACGGAGTTTGAAGAAGTTATCTCGAGCCCATGTGGTTAAATCAGATGGCGGTTCTTTATGCAGTGCCGTCTGATGGATGAGTGATCACAAGTGACCAGCTTAGGCTTGTGCCCTTACCCTTTCCTCCAGTGGGCTAATTGGCTGTTCCAAATCACCCGTAGGTGTGAGTGTGGGTGTGGGTGTGAAGGTGAATGGTTGTGTGTGTGTTGGCCCTGCGATGGCCTGGCGAGCTGTCCTGGGTGTACCCCACCTTTGCCTAGAGTCGGCTGAGATGGGCGCCAGCCTCCACGTGAAATTATGAAGTCTCTTGGGTTTATACTGTCTGTCTGGAATTGAAAGTAATTTAGAAATCAGTTCTTACTTATTTTATTAGTATTTTCTTTCTGTATCAGCTTTTTTTTTCCTTCTGAATTTGGGGTTGTACTAAATTATGTCAATAAAAAGTGACAAAAATATGATTCATAGACAGTCGTATTTGAAACAAGTTGGTACTGCGCTCGTCCAATCTGCATCCAATCAAATGCTGTAGTGGCAGCTGGTTCACAGGAGCAGTTAATGAGCGTCATATACAAGTGTACATGTGTAATGTTTTAGTCACGCCGCTTGCGTGTATAAAATAATTCTTGTAGTTATTCTCCATGCACAACTTTGAACGCAGCTTGAACGTATTTGATCTCACTCCAAATACATGACAGGCTGCACTCACGCTGATGTGCTGTGAAGTTCGGTTAATATACAGTTAATGTGTTTGTATAGTGTAATGAGGAAATGACGTTTGGGGGCTTGTGTGTGTGTGTGTGTGAGAGAGAGAGAGAGAGAGAGAGAGAGAGAGAGAGTTGTCCAGAAAGCTCATTTCTCAATACTTTACATTTTCACTGGCTCTTGTTAAGCGGCAGACTTATTTTCTTTCCCCCGTGGGAAGCCCAGTGCCCTCGTTGCCTCATGAGGCTCACAACGGGAGAGGGGGGGAATCGGGGAATCTGCTCTAACAAAGTATTGAAAATTGACCCACAGCTCACTACCAGTCCAACACACGATGGATGTAAACCTCTGCTTTAGGAAAACGAACATGACGAAGTCACACTGAGCTAAATGGCTGCAAGCTCTGTTCCCCACCAGACTTCCTGTTTCAAACCTATCCCTCCTGATCACTGCCCAATCAAATCATGGCTGTCAAGTCATCTCATGGATACCTTTAGGTTCTTCTCTAACTGTGGTTCTACTTGGAATCTTCTCGGAAAGTGAAAGTTCTCTTGCAGGGTTTAACTTTTAAGGATCCCTCGGAAGATAAATACCAAACACCAATTTCCAGGTTGTACGTTTTTTAGGATTTTTTATTTGTAGATTACTTAACAATTATGTGCCAAATGTGAGGTGGATATCACTGAATAGTCAGCCTCTGAGCTTGAGTGGTAGGGTGCTGGATTACTGATCCGAAGGTCGGGGGTTCAAGCCCTACTATCATCGAGTTGTCACTGCTGTCCCCCCAGAGCAGCTAACTGGGTTATCAAAGGCCGGCCATGTCTCTCACTGTCTGTGGTGAGAGGAATGTAAAAAAAAACATTGCTGTCATTCGTAAAGAGTAGGCTGCATTGGGTTGACGTGTTTCTGCCCTGCGATGGCCTGGCGAGCTGTTCAGCGTGTACTCCGCCCTCGCCCAGAGTCGGCTGAGATGGGCGCCAGATCGCTGCAACCCTAATTAGGATTAAGCGCTTCAGAAAATGAATGAATGAGTGAATGAGCTTGAGGTGAATAATTATTACATTTATATTTACATTATCCAGAGTGACTTACATTTTTATCTTTTTTATACAGCTGAGCAGTTGAGGGTTAAAGGCCTTGTTCAAGGGCCCAACAGTGGCAACTTGGCAGCACTGGGACTTGAACCCCTGACCTTGTAATCAGTAACTCAGAGCCTTAACCACCGAGCAATCACTGCCATTATTATTTTAGCACAGGAACATTGAAAAGTAAACTAAAACGAGAGCATCGAAGAGGCAGGTCAGGTGAGATCTGTAAAGAGCGTAAGCATGATCAGTCATCTTTTTAAACTCGTTTAAAGTTTTAGTATATGGTATACTACACAGAAACATAAGGAAAGCAAACTAAAACTAGATTTTTATGGTTTATTCTTTATTTTTTTTTATAGCATGAAGATGACCACACCTGTTTAATCAAAATACTCACGTCCACTTCATGACGACATCTTTCAAAACTCATTCAAAATTTAAACAAAGTATTTTTTTTTTTATCTGTAAAAACATTAAGGCCATGTTGTGTAGCCTGTGTTGTATTTTTGGGGTGGCATTTTGTTGAATTTCTAGGGTTTCACAATCAGCGACTGTCACAAACTGTGACTTTTTGTCCACTGTTCCAGTCAAGCGTTATCCACTTGGGATGACGTCTATATAAAGCCCTAATCAGCGAACCAATCAGATCACACCGTTCCCATGTAGTATATACTAATTATGTTTATGAAGGTGTTTGCGTTTGGATGTGGTCGGGGTGAATATACCTAAAAAATAGCCTTATTTCAAGGTTTCCCTGGAGAGATTTCTAGATTTAATCCTAATTTCTAATTTAAGTGTAGTTTTGAATCCTTTTTGGCCTTTTTTTGCCTTATGTAACTTTCCATTATGCTTTGACCGAGTCTCCTTGTAGATTGTTTGTTACATCAAATGGAAGGCAGTTTAAATATTTAAAGCATTTAATGCATTTTGATTTTTTTTTAAGAATTTAACCCAGAAAATGGTTAAGCAGAAGGACCTTTTGGAGAAAGCATTCACTCATTCAATCCTTTTCTAAACCACTTAATCCTAATTAGAGTCGCGGGGAGGCCGGCACCCATCTCAGCCGAATCTGGGCGAGGGCGGGGTACACCCTGGACAGCTCACTAGACCACTGCAGGGCCAACACACATAAAACCATTCACACTCACTCTCACACCTAGAGGTGATTTTGAAAGGCCAATCAGCCTCCTGTGCATGTTTTTGGATTGTGGAAGGAAACCAGAGTACCCGGAGGAAACCCACGCAAGCACAGAGAGAACATGCAAACCACACAGAAAGGCCCCGAGCCCAGGAATCGAACCTGGGACCTTCTTGCTGTGAGACAGTTGTGCTAACCACTGTGCCACCATGCCGCCTGGAGAAAGCGTTTTCAAATAAAATCTGTGAAGTGCCGATTAAGCCTAAGCCTAAAATTCTTTTTTTAATATAAATGTCTGGATCAACATCTAAGATAACAGAATTCTAACGGTCGCAGTAATGTAGTCATTAATGATTCGTTTTTAACTATTAATGAAATTCAATAAGGCACATGAAATATATCTATAACAGATATTTTGTTATGAACGTACCTTTATAAATGAAATGCCTGGCGAGGTTCAGGGTGTACCCCACGTTCGCCCAGTGTTGGCTGAGATGGGCACCAGCCTCCCCGCGACCCAGGTAGGATTAAGGGGTTTGGCACATGAGTGAGAGCTGAGTTTCTGATTGAATGTCTGGAAAGCTGTAGTGATTCTCTAATGGTAAATAATGTACATATATAATTGAACGTGATTGGATAAAAAGGATCTGTTACAGAAGCTGCGATGGTGGTCTGGATGGAGGTACCCTGTAGATTACCTTTGCAGCAGAAGGCTTGGTACAAACAGTATCATCTCATTCCGAATCAGTCCAATCATTAGGCCTGAGATTGCTTTCAGTACCCAGAAGCTCTGTTTGCTACTACTTTAGCTTACATAAGAGCATTGAATCATAGAAATAATCGCTCATCAGGCTACAATAAGTGAATATTAAAATATGTGCTCATAAAAGACCTACCCATTGCTTACAGATTATACTAAAATGGAAACAGCCTGAGGTGAGATTATTATTATTATTATTATTATTATTATTATTATTATTATTATGCAGGCATCTCTGAGCTCACGTATGCATGGCCAGTGGTGGCTTGGTGGTTACCCTGGGTTTACACTGGGGCACGGTGTCCGCAATCTCCGCGATTCAAAAACACGTGGAGCTCCATGATTTATGAGCACGCTTGGAGCACGCTTGGGGAATAAAAAGGAGGCAGGGTGCATTCAAAAGATGAAACTTGAAGGAATCTTGCCAAGTTCATCCGCATCAAGGTCTGTTATGCTCTGTTAAGGTCTACTGCGCCACTATGATTCCCACGTTCTATAACGATTGACGTCAAATCGTAATACATCAGAATAATTGTGCCAAAGATTCAGCAATCATCACAAATCAATCCATTCATTCATTTTCTGAACCGCTTAATCCTAATTAGGGTCACGCGGAGGCTGGCACCCATCTCAGCCGCCTCTGGGCGAGGGCAGAGTGCACCCTGGACAGCTCGCAAGGCCATCGCAGGGCAGAAACACTGACGGCAACCCAATGCAGCCTACTCTTTACGAACGACAGCAATGGTTCTCACCACAGACAGTGAGAGACATGGACGGCCTTTGATAACCCAGTTAGCTGCACTGGGGGGACAGCAGTGACAACTTGGTGATAGTGGGGCTTGAACCCCTGA
>JBCNYH010000005.1:18304103-18314838 GCA_039654325.1 Tandanus tandanus
GCAGGTGTCCACCACCTGGTTCGGGGGTTGCCTCCACGACAGGCACCAATGACCTTCCGGCCACAGCTCCGGGCTGCTGCCTCAATAATGGAGTCACGGAACATGGCCCATTCGGACTCTATGTCCCCGGCCTCCATTGGGATGTTGTGGTAGCTCTGCCGGAGGTGGGAGTTGAAGGCCCTTCTGACAGGAGACTCTGCCAAACGTTCCCAGGAGATCCTAACTACACGCTTGGGTCTCCCAGGTCTGGAGGGCAGCCTCCTCCGGCATCTAAGCCAGCTCACCACCAGGTGGTGATCAGTTGACAGGTCAGCTCCTCTCTTCACCCGAGTGTCCAGAACATGCGGCCGCAAGTCCGATGACACGACTACAAAGTGCTTGGACCAGAGGCGGCTAAAAGTAAGCTTTCTGATTATGTAGTTATGTGTGTTGTTTCAGTTTCATCATGTGCATCAGTAAAAGTCCTTGGTGTGATTATTAACTCCAGTCTTTCATTTAAAGCTTGTGTAGATAATATTACTCAGTTAGCCTTCTTTCGTTTCAGAAATATTGTTAAGATAAGAAACATGATGTTACTGCATGATCCCGAAAAGTTGTTCATACTTTTGTTACCTCGAGATTAAATTATTGTAATTTGTTACTGTCTGAATGTTCTTATTGGAGCATAAACAATCTCCAGTCAGTACAGAATGCAGCAGCTTTACTAAAACCAGAAGATATGAGCACATCACCCCTATCTTAGCCACACTGCATTGGATCTCAATTAAATTTTGCATTAAGTTTAAAATACTACTATTAACCCAAGTAGGACAATTAAATTACTAACATTATGTCCACATTATCCACCAAAATATGTAGGATAATCCTACTCTGCTTGCATTATCCACCAAATAATGTAGGATTAATCAATGTATATTCTTCACCATTTATATGTATGAAATGACTTAATAAACTGCCGGCATTTTCACGGAAATAATACGTATGCAATCATTAATGATCTTTATATATAGGATCCTCGTTTGGTGTTAGCTCAGTAATAGATTAACCCCGGTGCTGCATTCAACCCCAATTAATATGCAGGAGTTTATTTTGTGATATAGAAGGGAATTGAATTAATTGAATATAATACATTAAATCAAATAAATAAAGTTGGTGTTGAGACCCAAACTGTGAAGGAATTTATTGTAACTTGCTAATTAGCTCAAATGATGGGAATTACACAGAATATTTACTTAAGCTGGATTGAAACTATTTCATCCAGCAAAATAGTTGAACCAGACATAAAGGAACAATACTGCTAAAACTACTCTTTACTGCGCAGTTAAAGAGTTTCATTGTAATTAAAGGGAAATTAGCATTTAAAGAGCTTAAGTTAGCTGGATACAGTTCAGGGACATCCGTTTTTATAAGACACAAACTCAGACAATGCAAACATTTATTTTCTAACTACGACAAACAAACAAAAACTAGTCAAGATAAATGATGGTTGTATTATGGAAATTACTGTTCCAGAACAATATTTATGGATACATAATTTTGGCAAACTTTGGATCATGCCGGAGACCAGTGAGAGAGAGTGAGGATGATTAAGATACTTTAACAGAACGCCACCATGAGTTATCAGAATGTTATCAGAAGCTGTGCTACCCATTCCTTTTGTGTGAACTGGGCTTCTGTCCCGTGCTGATGTGGTGTGCTCTCTGCGCTGTCTTTGGCATGTTGTGAAGACCATAAATAAAACGTGCAGACTGTCAACTTATAGCAGTGACGACTTCATGAACTTTTTTAATGATAAAATTGAAAATATCAGGCAAAAAAATGATTTCCTAAACTTAAAGTCAGATATGTCATTAAGTAAAACAGTAAATAATAATATACTGCTATCAGATCAGCAACTAGAGTGTTTTAGCCCCATTCAAGAGACAGAACTAATCTCATTAATTTCCTCATCTAAATCATCAACCTGTGTGCTAGATCCAGTACCTACATGTTTCGTTAAACAGGTAATACCAGAAGTGTTTAACCCTTAATTAAATGTAATTAATTCTTCCCTTAGCACTGGTTATGTACCTAAATCCTTTAAACTGGAAAAAAAAAACTCTCATTAAAAAAACCTGACCTCAACCCATATCAGCTGTCCAACTGAACAATATTAAACCTCTCTTTTATCTTAGAAAAAGCTGTAGCGCAGCAGTTATGTTCATATCTTTGTATAACATTCATAAAATGAATCAGTCAGGATTTAGGCCTCATCATAGCACAGAGACATCACTCATTATGGTGGTAAATGATTTACTGCAAGCCTCTGACCATGGCTGTGTCTACCTGCTTGTGTTACTTGACCTTAGTGCAGCCTTTGACACTATTGATCATACGATTCTCCTTGACAGATTAGAAAATGTTGTTGGAGTTCAGGGAACAGCCCTCTCCTGGTTTAAATCTTATTTAACTGACCATTATCAGTTTGTAGATGTACATGGTGATTTCTCTATATGTTCCAATGTTATGTTTGGTGTTCTACAAGGTTCTGTATTAGGCCCACTGCTTTTTTCTCTATACATGCTACTTTTGTTTAATAATATTCGTGAACATGGTATTAGCTTTCATTGTTACGCTGATGATACACATTGTTACGCTGATGATACATAGTTATATATTTCAGCAAAGCCAGATGAGAGACACCAGCTTGTTGAGAATTGTGAAAAGGACATTAGACACTGGATGCTTACTAACTTCCTCTTATTAAACTCTTAAGACAGAAGTACTTGTACTCGGATCACATGCAGCTAGAAATAAGGTTTCTGATTATGTAGTTTGGATGGTGTTTCAGTTTCGTCATGTGTAGCAGTTAAGGACCTTAGAGTGACTATTGACTCTGGTCTTTCATTTGAGGCTCATGGACATAATATTACTCAGATAGCCTTCTTTCATCTCAGAAATATTGCTAAAATAAGAAATATGATGTCACTGCATGATGCGGAAAAACTTGTTCATGCTTTTATTACCTTGAGATTAAATTATTGTAATGAGTTACTGTCTGGATGTTCTAATAGGTGCATTAACAAGCTCCAGTTAGTCGAGAATGCAGCAGCAAGATTTCTTACTAGAACCAGAAGACACGAACATATCACCCTCATCTTATTTACACTGCACTGGCTCCCAGTTAAATTTCAAATCGAATATAAATTGCTACTTTTAACCTATAAAGCACTTAATGGTCTTGCGCCACATTATCTTAGCGAACTTCTTGTTGTTTATGATCCAGCACGCCTCCTTAGATCAGAAGGTGCAGGCTGTTAAGTGATACCTCGAATACTGTTCTGCCCTTCGGTGTTGAGTTGTAATTCCTAGTCGGACCTATTTCAGTGACGCGCCAGTTCAAGCAACAGCGCGGAAATCATTCACGAGTCTGCTTCATAACAGAGTTTGGTCAGAGCTTTGTCTGAAAGTAATTATGTCAGCATTGCTGTTTACAGTGCAATGTATTTGTTTACTTTCAGTAATGCATTTTATCACGTTCGTGACTGCATAGGTTTCACTTACTATTGTTTAATCTCAGCGCTATGCCTCAGGCTTAGTAGAGTGGATTTGTATACATCTGACTCATAGAGATAATGCGTATAACAGTATCGCAGTTAGTTGGTGATATTGTGGATGTTTGTTTCATTTCTATACATTAAGAACATGTGGTTTATTGAGTTAATGTGTTGTTATAGAGTTACTGTGTAACTTTATTTTATTGTGTGAAAGACACAACGGACATTGCATTTTTGTAATGTTTATTTTCTGTTTATTCTTCAAGTCTTACAGACTTAAATGGAGAAAACTTAAGAAATTAAACTGAGGATGAAAAGAGAACAAAAGATATAACATCAATCCTCAACAAGATTTCTGGAGTTTCCTTTCTTCATGCTGTTAACTATCTGTCTAGCCGTACAAAGCTGACGTCGTACTGCGAGGGCAGAATAAATACTTAGGACTACTGCAGGGGGCAGAGCTTTCTCTTACAAAGCCCCACAATTACGGAATAACCTTCCAGTTAATGTGCGAGACTCAGTCTCTGTTTTTAAGACTAAGCTGAAAACTTATTTGTTTAGTCAAGCATTCTGATAATAGCCTTTTATTTGCTAAAGGAGCAGATCTGGGGGTTCTCAGGCATAGAGAGTTTTGGTAAACTGTGATGTTGGGATGCTGTCACTCCCTCACTCTAAATGCTCACCCAGGTCCGTTGTCAGTGGAGTGGCTGATTGCCCAACTTTACAGGGTGCCCTCATGTCTGCCTTCCTTCTGGTTTCTCTCTTTTTAGTTATGCTGCTATAGTTAGTCATGCCGGAGTCCCAGCACTAATAAACTCTTCTTTTACCATTACACTGTTATGAGCATACCTAACACCGTCCCCCCCATGTTTTTGCTGGCTGGAGTTCTCATCTTGGAAGCCCCTCGCTCCTGCTGATGAAGATCCATATGGGCTTAGATCTGCACTCAGCGACTGTGAAGACAACTTTTCACTGCTGGTGATATAAACTCTTTTGCTACAATTATTCAGGACTTACAGTTGTAGTATATCCAACCAGACTACATGTTGGACTGAAATTAAGTTTTTCTTATATGGTTTGTATTTTTTAGGGTTTCACCCAAATAAGGATGGGTTTCCCTTTTGAGCCTGGTTCCTCTCAAGGTTTCTTCCTCGTGTCAACAGAGGGAGTTTTTCCTTGCCTCTGTCGCCATGGGCTTGCTCATTAGGGATGTGTAGGGGTTGTTGAAAAATTTTTAAATTCCTTTTACTATGTAAAGCTGCTTTGTGACAATGTCAATTGTAAAAAGCGCTATACAAATAAAACTGAATTGAATTGAATTGAAGATCCACAAATTTATGACACTTGAGTTATACAAGTTTAACAGCACAGTTTGTTGTATTTACATTTACAGCATTTAGCAGACGCTCTTATCCGGTGTGACTTAGGGAAGTGCTTTAAAGTCTCTATCAGTGAGTACATTCTCATACTGGTTCACTATGACATAGACCAAGTATACCATCAATCAAAACTCAATGGATAAGTGGCCTGTGCGCGTGTGCGTGTGTGTGTGAGAAGATCCATAAATTTCTGACACTTGAGTTATACAAGTTTAACAGCACAGTTTGTTGTATTTACATTTACAGCATTTAGCAGATGCTCTTATCTAGAGCGACTCAGAGAAGCACTTTAATTTAAAGTCACTATCAGTGACTGCATTCTCATACTGGTTCACTATGACATAGACTAAGTATTCCATCAGTCAAAACTCAGTGGGTAAGTGTTGTGTGGTTTTTTTGTTTGTTTTTGTTTTTTTAATGTGTGTGTGTGTGTGTGTGTGTGTGTGTGTGTGTGTGTGTGTGTGTGTGTAACATTGTGCTAATCTAAAATCTAAAAAAAAAGGTAGGTTTTCAGAAGTCGTTTGAAGACAGCTAGTGACTCAGCTGTCCGGACATCAAGAGGAAGTTCATTCCACCACCTTGAAACCAGAACAGAGAAGAGTTTAGATGATTTTTTCCCTTGTTCCTTGGATGGAGGGACCAGTCTAGCAGTGCTAGAGGAGCTGAAAGAACACGGTGCAGTGTGGGGTGTAAGTGCTTTGAGGAAGGAGGGTGCAGGTCCATTTTTGGTTTTGTAGACAAGCATTAGTGTTTTGAATATAATGCGAGCAGCTACAGAAAGCCAATGGAGAGAGCCTAGCAGAGGAGTGGTGTGGGAGAATTTGGGAAGGTTGAACAAGCCGTGCAGCCGCATTCTGGATCAGTGGCAGAGGATGAGTAGCGCTCAAAGGCAGACCTGCGAGGAGTGAGTTGCAATAGTCTAGCCTTGAGATGACAAGGGACAGAACAAGAATCTGAGTGGCCTTAGTGGAATGAAATGGATGAATTCATTTGGATGTTAAAGAGGATAAATCAACATGATCGAGAAAGTTTAGCGATATGAGAAGAGAAGGACAGGCGATTGTCCATGGTTACTCCAAGGCTACTAGCAGTGATTGAAGAAGAGATCATAGAGTTGTCCAGGGAGATTGCAAGATCTTAATGTGGGGATGAGGCAGCTGGGATGAACAGAAATTCAGTCTTGCTAGGATTAAGCTTCAGCTGGTGAGCTACCATCCATGATGAGATGCTTGCCAGACATAATCATAGACATAACATAGATCTGGGCAGAAACATCAGTGCCTGAGGGAGGAAAAAAGAGGAGAAGTTGAGTGTCATCTTCATAGCAGTGGTTTGAGAACTTGTGAGAAGATATGACATCACTGAGGGACCCAGTATAAAGGGAGAACAGAAGTGGACCAAGTACTGAGCCATGACGAACACCAGTGGAGAGTCTGTGTGGAGCAGATATGGATCCCCTCCAAGTAACCTGATATGAGCAACGTTCCAAGTAGGAAGCAAGCAATTGCAATGCTGAACCACAAATTTCAAGACTCCTGAGGATGGACAAGATAGTCTTGTGGTTGGCCATGTCAAATGCTATTGAAAGGTCCAGGAGGATGAAGGCTGATGACATCTTGGCTGATCTTGCAGCATGTAGCTTCTATGTGGCAGCCAAAATTGCAGTCTCTGTTGAATGTGCTGCTTTAAAGCCAGATTGATTAGGGTCTAGGGTTTTTTCCTGCAAAAGCGACATTTGGTTATGAATAGTGAGTTCAAGGATTTTAGAAAGGAAAGAGAGAAGTGATACCAGACTTTTGCTGCTGATGTCTGATGGATCCAGAGAGGGTTTATTCAACATGAGTAGAACCCCGGCTCTTTTGAATGCTGTTGGTACATGGCCAGATTCTATGGAGTTATTAATGATAGTGGTGGTAAATGGGAGAGTGTCTTGAGAGATGGTCTGGACTATTGTGGAAGGGATTGGATCCAGTGGGCAGGTGGTAGGATTGCATGATAAGATGACTTGCTGGATGTCTTCAGTTGTGAGACTGGAAAACTGTGCCAGTGAAGGGGAAGTGGAACCTATGCTGTGTAGTATAGAAGTGATGGAAGTGAATGTCTGACAGATTTGTTTAATCTCATCGAAGAAGTCTGCAAAGTCTTCAGAGATCAGGTAGGATGGGGCAGAAGGAGCAGGTGGATTAAGTAAGGATGAAAATATGTTGTGGAGTTTGCATGGATCTTGTGCAGCAGTGTACAATTTTTTCTTGTGGAAGGCTGTCTTTGCAGAAGTTACATCAGATGAAAACATGGACAGGGGAGCATGGTAGGAAGCCAGATCTGATTCAAGTTGAGATTTCTTCCACTTTCTCTCAGCTGCTTGGAGTTGTCTACGATTGCTTCGCAGCACCTCTGAGAGCCAAGGAGCAGGGCAAGAAGTCTTCTTTGGTTTTGTAGATAGTGGGCAGAGGAGATCCATAGATGCAGAGAGTGAAGAGAGAAAAGTGTCAGTAGCAGTTTCTAATGGTAGGGAAGAAAATGAGACTGGGTTAAGAAGAGTAGATAAAGTGCAAGAAGCAATGGATGAAGGAGATACAGTGTGAAGGTGTTGCCAAGTGGGGGAGAAAAACTGAGATCTGGTTTTAGGTGGAATAGGTAAGGTGATAGTAAAGGAAACCAAATCGTGGTCAGAGATGTGAAGTGGGTTAGCAGTAATGGCTGTGGCTGGGAAAGGGGTGGTTGAAAACAAGATCTAGGAGGTTCCCTCCTTTGTGTGTAGGAGAGTTGTTGAATTTTAGAGAAAAGGAATAAAGAAGAGGGAGAAGGCAAGAGGACTGGAGCTTGTCAGAGGGGAGATTGAAGTCTTCCAGAATGGTGAGAGGGGTGTTGTCAGTGGGGAAAGTGGTGAGGAGCGTCCATTTATTCTAAAAAGTATCCCAGGGTTCCCGGAGGTCGGTAAATGACAATAATGATGAGATTCATTGGAGAGGAAATGTTACTGCATGAAACTCAAAAGAGGAGATGCCTAGAAGAGACAGAGAGAGTGGTGTGAAGCACAAACTATAAGAAAAGAGCAGATCTGTGCCACCGCCTCCCCCAGTTACTCATGGAGCATGAGAGAAAACATAAACAGAAAGAGCTGCTGGTGTAGCAGAGTTGTGTGGGGAAATTCAAGTTTCAGTTAGTGCCAGAAAGTAAAGAGAATAGTGAGAAGCAATGGCAGAGGTGAAATAAGCCTTCTTTATAGCAGATTGGCAGTTCCAGTGCCCACCTGCCACACTCACTTGAGACTGAGACAGCAGTGGAGGGTAGATGAGGTTGCTGAGAGTACGACCACGTTGTTAAGATCTTCCGGGTCTAAGAAAAGTGAGAACAGTTACAACAGTTGGGTTTAAGGCACATGACTGCAATTTGGTTTATGTTTAAGACCTGATAGCCCTAATTCAACCAGTCTGATGCAGATTTGCATAGTGAGATTTCATGGATGATTTTAACTAAATCTCAAAGGATGAAGATATTTGACAATGATATCTGTGCATGGCCGGAATGTTCCCTACACCTATAAAGTGCTTAATAAATTTGCACCACATTTTCTTAACAGACTTGCTGTCGTTTATAATCTACCATGCCTCTTACTGATGCCTCAAATAATAAAGACTACTGCAGAGAGTGGAGCTTTCTCTTACAAAGATATACAGTCATGGAACAGTGGGACGGAGAAACATACTCAGTGTTTAAAACAAAGCTGAATGCTAACTTGTTTATTAAGGTATTTTGTTAATAGCCTTTTATTAGGTAAAGCAGCAGATCTGGTGGTTCTCACACATTCTCGTAAACTGTGATCTTTCTCACAAGCTCACTCAGGTCTGTTGACATTAGACTGGCTGATTTCCTTATGTCAGACATTTGACATTAACTCAATGAAAGTTATGTGTTTCAACTAAATTTGAAACACATAACTTTCATTGAGTCAATGTCAAATGATTTGTGTGATTGATTAATTTATTTTTTTTAAGTTAAACCACTTTTACCTTTTTTCAGTGTGCCATCATTTGTCTTCCTTCTCGTTCTCTCTTTTTAGTTATTGGGCATAATACTCATGCTTGTCTTTGTTTGCACTAAGCATTTATAAACTTTTTTCTTTAACCATTACATTATGAGCATACCTAACATCCCCCCCCCCCTCTCTCTTTCTCTTTTTTCTCTCAGTGTTTTGAGGTACATCTGCTACTAAATACAGCTGAATTGAATTGAATAATGAGAAAACTGCTGTGTAGAGAATAAACTGCTTTATATGAAAGGTTAAAATATAAAAAGAGTAAAATCAATATTCAATTCAGTTTTGACTACCAGTGGCTCCTAAGTGGCTCATACCAGTGGCTCCCCTTGACTTAAATTTGTTGACTTTCTTTGCAAGGGGTGATGAAATTAATTGTTCATAACTTGTGCATATATAGCACTGATCTACACCTAGTCTTGAACAGGTGAACTGAGCAACATGCAAAAAAATGGATGCAAGCAATTGCCCAAAGTTTAGTTCTTCAAATGGAATGTGTGATCAAATGCCTTGTTTATTGAGTTTTCTTTTTGTGCTGGCTTTTTTTGCGCAATCCTCCCTCAAATGCATATGTATGAGGTAGAGAGGTACACTTTTCATGTTGCCTTTGTGCATGATTAACTGCATATTTAAGCCAGTGTGCCAGTTTTTGTAAGCAGCACACATTGCTTTTAATACTTATGTTGCCTTGTGGTGTCTCACACAGGTGCAAAAAAGCTTAATATGTTAGGCCCTTTGTCACTATTTGTCTTTTTCCCCCCTTTGTATATGTGTCCCATTTGCTCTTTCTGTATGCATCTCTGTTTCGACTTGTTCATCTCTCTCTTGCTCACCCTCTGCAGCATTATATCTTGGCAAGAGATTGTAGCAAATACAGCAAATGTGTGAGAAGTTTTCACACACTAACAAAATGGCCCATAATTAATTGGCAACAATTTTTCAAATAGCATTTTGGCTGCCTGGATTTAGCTCTCTCAGCACACCACATTCTCACCTTATATTTTAGGGTGAGAGAAGGTGTATTATTAAAGTAGGTGTGAAGCTGGAGTCAGCTCTGTCCACTCGGATTAGTGAGATGTTGAGCTGGGCTCATCACTGAATAAGACAATACATACAGAGATATTCTGGGAAACAACACATCCACATAGCCCACTCATGGATATTAATTAGTAACTGTGCACTCATAACACAGAGCAGTCCAGCAGAGCGCCAAACATGTAAATACGTGATAAGCCAGTTAGAAAAGAAAAGTTTATGCTTTTGAAACACACACACACACACACTAGAATATTCTGCTAAGGACTGTCTTTTTGCACATGCAAGCAGACAAAACTTCCAACCCCTGAGTTTCATTTTCAATGCAACTAAAAGGACATTCAGAAAACTGCAGCAGAGAGCCATGGCATAGGGAGGCTGGAGCCTATCTCAGCCAGCTCTGGGTGAAGGCGGGGTGCACCCTGAACAGCTTGCCAGTCCATTGCAGGGCCAACCCCCCCCCCCCACACACACACACACACCATTCAAACTCACACCTAGGGTCAATATGGATCAGCCAATTAGCCTAATGTACATGTCTTTATATTGTATAAGGAAATCAGAATACCTGGGAGAAACCCACACAAGCACAGGTAGATCATACAATGTCATCAATGAGCCTGTGACTTGAACCTGGTGTATTCTTGCTGTAAGGCAGATATTTTAACTGCTATTCAATTCAATTCAGTTTTATTTGTATAGCGCTTTTTACAATTGACATTGTCACAAAGCAGCTTTACATAGTA
>JBCNYH010000005.1:18359035-18370137 GCA_039654325.1 Tandanus tandanus
GCGTTTCTTTCAGAGTGGATGGGTGTGGCTTGGCGTTTCTTTCAGAGTGGATGGGTGTGGCTTGGCGTTTCTTTCAGAGTGGATGGGTGTGGCTTGGCGTTTCTTTCAGAGTGGATGGGTGTGGCTTGGCGTTTCTTTCAGAGTGGATGGGTGTGGCTTGGCGTTTCTTTCAGAGTGGATGGGTGTGGCTTGGCGTTTCTTTCAGAGTGGATGGGTGTGGTTAGAATGAGCTCAACATCATTGTTTAATTAAAGCATGTGCTCATACAAAACTGAATCATCTCTCTCCGCCTTTGATACTAAAGTTTAATATTGGGGGTCGGGTGGGGTGGGGCGAGTGTTTATAAGCAGAAACAGTAGACAGAGATGGATGTGGCCATAGAGAAAATGGAAAGTTCACTTTTTCCTAAATCTGAGTATCATGAATTCTCCCATCCCTGCATATGACACAAAAATAAATGGTGGAATGTGAAGTCTCCACATCTCCTGAGGAAATCCTTATTTCATATAAACAAACAAATATTCCTGAATAAGTCTCATGGAAAGGCATCCGGTCAGGAAGGATAAAAGGGTAAAATACTAAAGTTACAAAAAGAAATCAAAATTACATCATTAAAAGAGGAATACATCTATCATGTAATGGCACATCTAACCCCCCTCCCCCCAAAACTAAACAACAACAACAACAAAAAAAAACAACATCAGAGTTTTCTGTATCTCAGTACAGAGAGTAACTGATAGTGTTGGTACCGCATCAGGACGTTACCCAAGGTGAGGGCTGTGCAAATCAAAGGTGAGAGAGAGACCCCGGTTCTCTCTCCTTCTCTTTCCCGCAGCAGGCTTGTGCTCTTCGTCCAAACGTTCGTCCTGCATACAAATTCATCCGGCAGACACTCTTCTGATTAATCTGTGCCTACCTGTGAATCCCTGTAGTGCAGAGGCGTATACACACCCTACACTGCTTTTTAACGAAGGTGTGGAAAGGGAAGCTCGATGTTGCGGCATGTTTGCAGTGTGGGGATCGTCCAGTACTGATGTGGCCAAGTCTGGGTTTTAGATTTAGCAATTATGGAGTGGACATAAAGAAACGGAAGAGAACCACAGCAAAGTGTGTGTGTGTGTGTGTGTGTGTGTGTGTGTGTGTGTGTGTGTGGGTGTGTGTGTGTGTGTGGGTGCGTGTGTGTGTGTGGGTGCGTGTCTGTCTCAGCTCTCTTCTTCAGGCTGCTGGTCGAGTAGGCGGACGTGGGTGAAAGGGAAGTGGCCTTTCTTGCCCTTGCACTCGCCTTCCCACTGGCCATTCACGTTGATCTTCGTTACCTTCACAATGTCGCCCACCTGCAAACACACACACACACACACACACACACGTTTCAGTGCTGATTGATGAAGACCATATGCTCTAAGCATGCTGGGTAGTAGAGTACACTAGCAAGTCTACAGCTTGAAACAGACTCGATTGGTTACTATCTCTTTTGGAAATCCAAGCACGGGCAAAACTTGGACACACACAGGATCTTGTCGTTAAGTCTACCATTCGCACACCCTTGGCTTATAACTACAATCTGCACAGAGCAGTCAGCGTCGTTTTACATGCCGACGTTTCGTCTCTACTCAAGACGTCTTATTAGCCTTAAACCCCATTTTAGCAGTTATGTGCACTTGCATATTTATACTTGGAATGTTGAGAGGATTACGCTGCACACTTCTCATCCCTAATACTTGAGGTTGTGGCCACGTGCAGAAGGGGCGGGGCTTTCAACCATTATGAAAATAGCAGCCGGAGATGCCGGGGTCACCCCCAATAAGGAAAATTTTAAAATATCCCATTTTTTAAAATGATATGAGCAAAAATGTAGAGAATGATGTAGTCGAATGGAACATTTATTATGGCATAAACAATGCAGAAATAATTCAGCTTTTATTTTATTATATAGGTTCAACCCTCTTCACCCCTCAGCATGGTGTTCCCCTGGAAACATAAAGCTGAAGAAAGTACACCTACCTCGAGTGCCATGGCAGTCTTGTCATATGCATTGGGCACTCTCTTTTGGATGGCTCTGGCGTACACAGGCCCATTCTGGAGGTTGGGTAGCGGCGTGTTGACCACGGGAAGGGCATAGTCCAGCTGGCCAGGAACCGGAGCGCCGTTATCTTCCAGCACACCGACAGTAGACCCCACCTGCCCTGCAGGACCCCCACCTACAGAGATTGGCGAGGCAGGTCTGTAACTCTCAACATAGGGTACCGGGATCAAGCCTTTGCGTCCATCGTTATTCTGAGCGCTCCACCACTGCTCCTCTGTCTTCTCGAGCACGCGCAGCACGTCGCCTTTGCGGAATGGCAGGTCCTCGTCGTCGTTGCCCAGGAAGTCGAATAGTGCGCGCACAAACTCGGCTTCTTCTTGCCTTGCTGGAACACTGGTGGGTGGTGGTCCGACCTGGCTGGAGTTCTTGGTACGTGTTGGGATTGGTTCAATGAGCGTCGTGGTGTCCAGATAGTGGATCTTGTAGAACTCTAGCAGGCCTGGGAGTGTGTCAAATTCCTGGTCACCGATCCGGTATCGAGATGGAGCCAGACCTGGGTTTTATTGGGGAGATAAACATGCAGTTCATTGGAATCGGAATTAGAAACGAGTGTAGCACCAAAACAAGAGCCAGACGGTTTTGTGTGAGGGTTAAATTCACGACTAAGCAGAGTTCAAACAAAGTTTGGAAAATGCTTAGAATTTGCATCCAGGGGCTGAAATCCTTCAAAATGTCCGATCACATATTCTCTAGAACACACTTCCCCGCCCCTGTAAATAAATCAAATGTGTCGAGGCATTAATTACAGCTTTATCAGATAAAATAGTGAGGGCCAGTGGTGTCCCTGAGTAATACAATAACACAACGACCATGTTACGGTGGCGTAGTTAACACTCCCGCCTCACAGCAAGAAGGTCCTGGGTGTGAGCCTGGTGGTCGGCAAGGGCGTTTTTTACGTCGCGTGTACATGTTCTCCCGGGTTTCCTCTGGATACTCTAGTTTTCTCCAACAGATCAAAAATATGGCTATTCCGAATTTCTTCTAGGTGTGAATGTAAGTGTGGCAACACAGGTGCTTCCAGGACCTCCTAAAATGGGAGGGTTAAGGATAGACCTGGCAACCCAACCTGTAAAAATCTCACTAAGAAAACTCTACACCAATAAACGAATTTGACGGAAATCAAAACTTTATGTTCTCTTTGTAAAAGTGCTAATCCCAGCACATGTGCGAGACACATCCGGACCGCCTCTATCCTATCGACCGAGTCACGCTTGTTGATCTTGCTGATAAACGTCGAACAGCTTGTGCGTTTTCAATCATCAGAAATTGTCCTCTTTTAACACAAAGTACAGCAATGTGTGTACAGCAGAACAAACAGATCTCTGTTGTATACACTGCGCTTAACAGTCCCCCTGACTGTGTCACCCAAACCATTCATCCTTGGCACAGCACTCAGCACCTCACACTTCCGCCTGGAAATTCCACTTCTCCGCCCATCCACCATGAGATCTGCAAGCTCCGACTTAACGCCAGTCCAAGACGACTAAGACTTCCTGCTTTGCTTCTCACATGTACGCTGACAGTGAGTCATTTTTTTTTTTTTGGGGGGGGGCCAGAAAGAAACGTGTGAGTCTGAACTAGTCCGAGCCGATTTCAACGACGCACCACACTCCTTTTTCATGGTTTGGAAACTTGTCGATGGTACAAGGCAGCGGTTTAATAAAATATGGCTGGTACAACATAATCCGCCACGCCCGTCTGCAGAGCCACATCGGGTTCAGGGAGCTTATCTTCAGGCACACTTCTACCAAAAGCACAAACGTACATTACATATAGAATTTGGCATGCAAAAATCACAGCAGATACATTCAACAGTACTGAGATTGAGCCGGCATTAAAAAATTATGGAGGAATAAGATATATGAATAAGCCAATACTAATTCCCTGAGGGTTAAAGCATTTTAAATAGGGCTTTAAATGACTCTTTTAAATGATACTGGACTACACTAGTCTCATACAGACAATTATTACAATTTAAAGTCTATAAAACAGCTTTTAAATCAGATGAAGTCTTTAATTTAAAAAAGGACAAACTTTTTTTAGTGTATTTAATGTTTAGTTCCAAGAGGCTCTACTATAAAGAACCGGGAGTCGTTTTCATATTAGGGAGTTGACTCCCCATCCGATTCCATGTAGTGAATAGGCGGAGGGAAGGAGCCGATTCCGTAAGTCGATTCTGAAGTCAAGGGATTCGACTCGATGAATGAATACAAAAGGACAGTATAATTGGGTAAAAACAATCGTTATCGTTATATATATATATATTTTTTTTTTTCATGTATTATTTTTTTTTTACACATTATAAAATGTATTTTTAAACTGTAAAGTTTAAGTGGCGCAGTTCAGAAAAGTTATCTAGCCCTTATTAAAATACCAGAGCAGCTAACTCATGGCTGTACCAGGTTATGGACCGTTATTTTTAAATAAATTATAATTAAAATGTATTTCCATGTGTGTGAACAGAAGAGAAGAGAGTGTCACTGTGTGAACGCGGGAAGGAGTCGACTCCTGATTCCCAAAGCCTGGAATCGAATCGTTTGGTTTTCTGGGATTCACTTCCCAGCCCACTTGCTAGCAAAAGTTAACGACACACGACAACAACTCAACAAAGTTAGGTAGTTAAACCATTTTAACAGGAAACCGAGTAATGTACGTGGTGTCTGACTTACCGGTTCCAGACTGTCGATTGTTGGTCGCGCTGTTGATGATATAATGCGAGACTTTGGAGTTTTCCGACACGGAGAGCACATAGTCCCCCTTGCTAGTAGTCGAGTCTCTGACTAAGAACATTCCGTGCCTCTGGCCCTGCAGCACCGATACAGCGTCTTTACGGTTCATGGGTCCCCAGTACCAGCTCTCACGGTCCTCGGCGTCAAAATGACCAGCCATGGCTGAATTCAGTCCAACCCAAAGGAGTTTCTTCCAGGCCTCGCTTCTCCTTCCCTCCAGTCCGTGATCCGGACTCAACTCATACAAAAACTTCCACAGAAAGCTCCTGCTCGGAAAGCACCAAACAGCATCGGGCCGCTTCACTCTGCTACTTTCCACCCGCTTTCCGACAAAAAAAAGTTCCTCTCAGAAAATAAAATGAAATATCTAACTTTTAAACTCGTCCCTCTTCTGTAAACAAACCTCGTTTTTAAAATATAGCCTGTTTCGCGCAACATCCAACTCTCAAACTGAAATGGCGGACGTTGAGAGAGGGTTTGACCTTACTGACGGGATGTGACGTAACGCCGCTAAGAAAATAAGAACGCGGGCGGAGCTACCAGCCATGTGCGTAAGGTCAAAAATATAACGTCCATTTTTTTCTTAGTTTAACGGTGTGATTCTGGTGCATTGTGGTCCTGGGTTCGGCGAGCGAGTTTCTGTCTGGGGTTTCCGTGTTATCCCCGTGCTTGTGTGGATTTCCTCCAGGTTTCCTCCCACATTCCAAAGGCTGTGCCAAAGCACTGCTCCAAATTGCCCCTAGGTGTGGATGTGAGTGTGAATGGTTGTGTGTGTTGCCCTGCGATGGTCTGGCGAGCTGTTCAGGGTGTACCCCGCCTTCTCCCAGTGTCTGCTGAGATAGACTCAAGCCCTTCTACCCAATGACCTTCTCTGGGTACTCCGGTTTCCTCCCACAGTCCAATGACATGCACATTAGGCTAATTGGCTGCTCCGGTTGCCCCTATGTGTAGATGTGTGTGTTGCCCTCTTGTTACCCCTAGTAAGATTAAGCGGTTCGGCAAATAAGCGAGTAAGTTGTGGTCCTGGGTTCAATCCCCGGGCTTGGCGAGGGTGTTTTTGTGTGGAGTTTGCATGTTCTTCCCACGCTTTTGTGGGTTTTCTCTCGATACTCTGGTTTCCTCACACAGTCCAAAGACATGCTATTCCATTGGCTGATCCAAAATGTCCGTAGGCATGAGTGTGAGTGGTTGTGCGTGTGTTGGCACTGCGATGGATTGGCGAGCTGTTCAAGGTGTGCCCCGCCTTCGCCCTGAGTCGGTTGAGATAAACTCCAACCTCCCTGGGATGGAACAGGATTAAGTGGCTCAGCGAATGAACGGAATGAATGAATTGTACTTCACAATATGGGTTCCGTAAACAGGAAGTGTTCCTTCTTTTTCTTTCAAATGAAATTTTGATGGTTTGCCTGGTCAACGTGACCATTAACAACGTTAACAACGTTAAAGGCCCCCATTCACTAGTGAGTAGCCTTTGTGTTTTATCTTCCATTATCAATCCATTTTGGCTGAATACAAAATATCCCCAGCTCACGGGCTTAGTGTCTCTTATTCACCTGTTTTACATCTTGTTTTAGTTCTGTCTGTTCACAATAGCAATAACAAGACCCCGTGACCAGAGGAACAAACTTACACATGCGCGATAACTCGGTAGAGCAACACTGATTCGTAGACAGTAGAAAAGTCTGAGATCAGGTGTTAGAAATGGAAGAGAGACAAAGAAATAAACAAGATGACGATGTTTATTAATATCATGGTGCCCGGTTCAGGGGTCGTTGATACTTGTGTACAGGAGTAAGCAAACGGTTTCAGAAAGACATTGTGGCCGATTCCATTTCATTTCCTGTAGGTAACACTGTATTACATGTTTATTTAATGTACCTGGGAAGTGAATGGGCCCCTTTAATATAGTTGTTATAAGCTAGTTATTATTTAGGTAATATATTTAATCTACTTAGTAAGCTTTTATGTTTTTTATGATTTTAAGAGCAGGAGGTTATTATATTAGGTATATTATACTAAACTATAACTGTGTAAATGATGAAATTAAGAAAGCAGCTCATAACCCAGACTTTCTTTAAACTTACTTTAACATGGTGTTAGGTGTGGTGTTCCCTGGGTGAAAAGTTTTGTAATGGTTTCATATTAATGTAAACAGTTTTAAATAGTGTAATTAAATTCAAATAATTAATCTGTCTCGTGATTCATTAGAAAATTACAATGGAACGAGACTAGTTGTAAAAGAGAAAGCCTGCTGTTCCAGTGTGTAGTTCTACCACCAGGCCAAAAGGTGGCAGTCTTGTACAAGAAAACTCTAGCGGTAAATTAAAAGAACAAACTTTACAACAGATCTATTCTGGTTTTTGGAGTCAGTAAAAAACAAGCAACAGTTTTCCAGCACAAAATTAAATCTTACAGAACAAATTATAGACTGGTTTGCACGTCCGCCTCACACCAGGAAGGTCCTGGGTTCGGGAATTTCTGTGTGTGGTTTGCATGTTCAACCAGTTCTTACGTGGGTTTCCTCTAGGTACTCTGGTTTCCTCCCACAGTCCAAAGTCATGCATATTAGGCTAATTGGCTGTTCCGAATTGCCCTTAGGTATGGATGTGAATGTGAATGGTTGTATTTGTGTTGTCTGTGCGATAGTCTGGCGAGCTGTTCAGAGTGTACCCCACCTTTGCCCAGTACTGGCTGAGGTAGGCACTAGGCTTGTGCAAAATTCCGAACTGAATTGAGAATGTCTCAATATTCCAATTCGATTCCATGAATTTGAACTGAATTTGAATTGAGTTTGCAGACAGAAACTGGAATTGCAATTCAAATTCGAATTGAAGGAAGTTTACGAATTCGAATTGAAAGATGTCGTCTCAATGACAAAACCTTTGAGGAACTTATGACAATTAGATGCAACAAGGTTCATTCATTCATTCATTCATTTTCTGAAGCGCTTAATCCTAATTAGGGTCGCGGGGAGGCTGGCGCCCATCTCAGCCGACTCTGGGCGAGGGCAGTGTACATCCTGGACAGCTTGCCAGGCCATCGCATCGCAGAAACACGCTGAAAATCAGCAATGGGTCTTTTACATGCCTCTCACCATAGACAGTGAGAGACATGGCCGGCCTTTGATAAACCAGTTAGCTGCACTGGGGAGACAGCAGTGACAAACCGTTGATAGTGGGTTTCAGTAATCCAGCACCCTACCACCAGGCCACCACTGCCCCAAGATGGTGCATGACTTAGTGAAATAAACAGACTGACTGTCAAAATGTCCAAAATGCTCCTGTGCAAAAAGGAAAAAAAATCCTGGAACTCAGGAGTTTAAAAAAGTTTATAAAACCATATATAGCTAAAAATGTGATTTCTGAGAGTCCTTCCTTTAAAAATAATCAGCTCTTGGTCACATTAAAGCAAGTAGATTCAGTGGATAAATATCCCCTGCCAACACTGTGGCAAATTACTGATCAGGAATTGCTCAGCAAAGGCTTATTTTGAGAACCTTAATTTGACCTTGAAAAAAATTAGTCAAGGTCATGGTCCTCAAACCTCATGCAACAGGGTGTTGAGGTGAGCTGAATTCAATATTTGGGGGTCCTATGAGAGATTGATGATCAGTAATCGTGCGGTGAAGGCCACTGACCTTAAGATGACCTTGAGAAAATATGTCAAGGTCCTCAGACATCATGTGAGAGGGTATTGAGGTGGACTTGTTCAGAATACGAAGGTTGTATGACAAATTGATTATCACACGGCGAAGGTGCGAGATGGACAGACAGACAGACAAGGCATTACCATGTCCCCTCTCAACACTCTGTGTTGGCGGGGGGATAAAAAAACCCCATCATGTCAGACTCTATAGAGAAAGATGCTAAATATTTGTCTCGTATGACTGCTGAGCCCATACTTATTCTGCTCAATGTCACTATTATTCCGTTCTCTGTTTCAGTCACTCATCTGCCAACATTATTAATGCCAAGTAGGTCAATATGAATTAGGTTTATTATTAGTACAGGATTAGCAGATTGAAGTCTGTGCAACTGTGATCATCCTGAAATGCTAAAACAGGCCGTAGACTAGTCCTGGTACTCTGAAAAGTAGGTATGATACAGGCCAAGGAGTACACGTGACACAAAATGCAATCAACTGCTCATGCAATTATGGGCATTGTTCAGTGAGCACCACTTCCTCAGTGAAAGATGATGCTGCCAAAGTGATGAACACTTTAATGTACTTAAAGCGAAACTGAAGCCTTTCCTCCAAGTACTGAACAGGGTGCGGTGTGATTTGAATACCTCGGAACTAGCAGAGATGTTTCCTTTATATTTTAGAGGGAAAACACAAAAGCAACAACAATACCCAGCTCTGCATCCAGTGCCGGATCGACTTTCCGTTCCTAACACAAAGAACGAGATAGAAAGAGAATGACTCCACGTGACTGCTGCTGATGCTTATCTAGTCTTTGCAAGTCCCAGGAGATGACAAAAGTGCTGGTGAGCATTCAGAAAGCACATTCTGCACATTACGGCACGGAAAGGAGGTCAGAGCAGCTCGCAATGCCTGAAATAACACCCTTTTGATAAACAAGGCAGAAAAGCAGAAGCACAAGATTTTTTCGGCGTTTTGTGGTTGTGTACAGTATACGTGTTTATATATACAATTCAGATACGGACGATCCAGATTTCTATCATGTCATATTTTTTAAGCCTGCTAAATAATACTAAATAATTCAGTTCCCTAGGTAATAGCAAGATTCTCCACCCTTCTGCACCTGATAATCATAAATGTTCTCAACCATGTTTCTGTATGTCTATAGAGAATTGCGTCTTTCGTATCTCCTAGTTTTTTTAATTTGAAGTGTTTTTATCTAAAGGTTCAAGATATGTCTCTGCAAATCACAATTTTGCAGCAGCACTATGCTTTACTGCATGTACAATTTAGTACAAACCAAGGGCATATATTAAATTACGGAAGGCTGTTTCTGTTAAATTTGCCTTTAAGTTAAATGAAAGTCGAGCCTTCCAATCTCTCCTGTTACACATATCTTTTCATCACCTGGTAGATTTTACCTACAGTTTCGAAGCTGCAACCTGCTAAAATCCGTTTGATAGTTTGCATTAGCCTTTTTGAAAAGGCTGCTGTTTCACTATTGAGCATGCAAAATCGTGTAAATAGGACGTGAATCCCTCAGCTCATATAAGTTAATGGCAATAATAACAGTATACCGATATTAAACTAACAAATCAGATATGAAGTAGTGAACTTCCGAACGAAATCATCTACAAATCGTACATGTTTCTAGTCATATACATCAAACAAGAGTCCAATCGCACATATGAAAGTAAAGAATACAGCACAATGTATTCATATGCAAATTAGTTTCATATTACTAACAAAAACACGGGGTGATCATGTGACTTTTCGAACCTTTTGCATTACAATGTTGCCTCATCAGTGTGGAGAGTAATTGCTGGTTTTATAATCTCTACATGAAAAAAGAAGGTCCATGAAAAAGCTAATTTTAATAGAAACAGACCTAAACTATGCAAAGCAAGCTTTTATTAAGTGTGGGTTTAATTTAAGCCTCAGCCTTACTTAGCAGGAATGACTTTACAGTAGATGACAGTGGATGAGCTTTTGCCTTCCAGGGGTCAAATTGCATTTTCTCATAACTGTTCCACACACTTCCTTCTGAATATGTGAGAGCTACCTTGAGGGTACCTTGAAGAACCATGATGGTAAGCAGCCATTTATGGAAAGTTTGGTCAATTTAACCATTGCAACCATTAAGGCATCCGTGAGGCCTACCACGCCTATCTACATGGCCTACAGGATATTAGCCTGGATTTCCGTAGAAATATGTAGGCATATTGTTTACAGTATTAATAAAAAACACTGTCATGCATTCATTTTACACTAATAATGAATTTCGAACAGTTTATCCATATGTCATGCAGTATTTAGTTGCTGTTGTACCTGAATTTTTAGTTTCAAGTTTGAATTCTCAAGAATTTCTCCTTGAGTTTTCAGCTTGAGAACAAACAGCACATGCTAAACCCTCATTTAAATACTGTTCCTCCTCCGACTTTACACATCACGTCATTATTGTGATTAGTATCTACAAATCACCCACACATCCCACTGCATGTGCAAATTAGTACTTGTTTTTAAAATAATATTAATTCAGGCCCTGCATGCCGAGCTTTCTTGTGTGTGTGTGTGGGGGGGGGGGGGGGGGGGGGGGGGGGGGGGAGGGGGGGGGGGGGGGGGGGGGGGGGGGGGGGGGGGGGGGGGGG
>JBCNYH010000005.1:18384754-18404823 GCA_039654325.1 Tandanus tandanus
TCTGTCTGTCTGTCTGTCTGTCTGTCTGTCTGTCTGTCTCTGTCTATCTATCTATCTATCTATCTATCTATCTATCTGTCTGTCTGTCTGTCTATCTATCTATCTGCCTGTCTGTCTATCTATCTATCTATCTATCTATCTATCTATCTATCTATCTATCTATCTATCAGCCTGTCTATCTATCTATCTGTCTGTCTGTCTGTATAAATATTATTATTCTGAGTGAATAATGCATGAATCAAAATGACAGACACTCACAGTTTGGTCACTTGGAGCAGGTGGTGTCATTATTATTACACTTTAAAACTATAAAATATTTCTGCATAGTATATACAGTACTAAAACACCTTAATGGAGCTTGTTTAACTGTTCTTTCTGTGTAGTATATACTAAATGAAATGTACAGGCTATAAGCAGACCCTACACGGTGTTAAGCTCAGCTCAGAGCATGCAGAGCTCACCTGACCTGCCTCTGTAATGGTTTTATCTATCTACTACCTCCTATACTACCGTCTTAGCAAAAATATACTATAAAACCATAAAAATCTTGTTTTGGTTTGCTTTTTTAATGTTTCCTTGGTATATCTACTAAAAATAATTAAAGGGTAAGTGTGGTGAATTTGTATTACTAGCTCTTTAAAACGATCATGTATGACATCAGCAGTTCTGTCAGGCAACGTAAGTCCTTGCCCCCTGTCAAGACTGCCACACTACTATTACTACTTCTTTATTGGCTGTTCCAGCCCTGGTAGTGATGCGAACTCATTGTTTTGTCCTATTGGCTGGGCTGCGATGGACTGGTCACTGACCCCGTGCAGCAGACACCAGTATAAGATAACACTTTATTGCCCAGGGCTGAGCTGTGTCGCCAGGAAAATGGTGGAGGGAAAAGCATACAGCTGCACAATCAACAAGCGCAGAAAACATAACATCAGCACGGGCCGTACTCTGAAAAAGTTTCCTATCGGACCCAATTCAGTAGTCTGTGACGATCAGCTCAAGCCGACCTGCTATCGGCGTGACCTCCATGCAGAACTACTTGGCACGAAGCCCAAGCTTTTATGTCTAAAACTGGACGGTGTTCCTACGGAATTCCTTTATAAAGAAATCAAAGGATGACAACGGACGGGAGCAGCGCCTCGCCAAAAAAGAACCAGTAAAAGATAAGAGCCTTCAGTATGCGGGAGGTTTTATCATGTAAAATGTCTCTCGCTGTTTGTTTACTTGCGCTGGACAACCCGGCCCAACGAGCTCACGTCACTTCCGGGGAAAAAATGGTTGCTCCTCATTGGTTCAGCCCCCCGCTAGTAATCCACGGGATAAAATTGCCCAGTATAGTGCTTTTTATGGTCATTTATGTTAAAATAAGCTCTGTATCACTTAAAAATATTACATTACGCACAAATAATCCTGTAAGGATGAGGGCCACTTTCAGAAAAATGTACACGGTAACGGTAAGGACATTTTCTAAAGAAAGACAGCCTTTCATGCATTAAGTTGAAAACAATGACCTTACATGGAACGCACACGGATTGATAGATAATATTGTTTTCTGTATATAACTGACCAAAACGCTCACATAAAATCACAGGGAGATGACACACCTTTATTTTGGTCATTATTACCATTGGTAACGGTAAGGACATTTTGCACTTTACTGGATAACATTTCCTATGGAAAGGATTACTTGTATGTGCTTGGTAATGGAAATATATTTTTAAAAAGCTCACAAATAATGAAATTTATATGCTATCTTAATGCATAAAATGCTGTCTTTCTTTAGAAAATGTCTTTAACATTACTGTGTACATTTTTATGAAAATTACCCATGACGAATGTCTCCTGCTCCTGCTCGTGTGTGGAGCTCATGCATCTGTCATGATTTAAATATTTTTTAAAAAATCGATATTAAAAGTCTTGTTTTAGTGTGTTTTTGCTTCCCGTGTAGTTTATACTAAAACAATTATTCACCTCTGGCCCGGTGGATATCCCTGATTAAATTCTCGATTTCGGTGAATAAGTAGTAATTATTGTTGAGGAATAAATCCTTCGACCGGATGCATTTGCCAGTCCATTGGCGCTGTTATTAAATCAAAGGAGGATGTGATTATGTGAATGTGTCACCAGGAGCTTAATGTCCAGGGATCGTATTTTTATTAAAGATCTCATTGAGGTGCTCACCTGGCCTGGGGCTTTCCTTTTAAAACACCATGTCGCTTCCAACGTGGGTGAGGACTCAAGTGGTACATGAGCTGGCGACACACCTTTTCCATGGCATTCAGAGACTCTCCCTCCTGAAACAGAGAGAGAGAAAGAGAGAGAGAGAGAGAGAGAAGACAGGTGTGATGAGTCAGAAATAATCAGCTATTTATCCACTGTGTGTTTGGGTACTGATCTGTTCAACCTGGCTCTCTCTTTCTCTCTCTACTCACTTTAGCTCAGGCACTTCTACTGTCACCCCTTCTCCTTCCCCCCCACTCAACCACCCATCCACCCACACACACATACACACATGGAGCTGCCCAGCAGGAGCGCTCCGCAGTTCAGGGAGCTGTGGGGTGTCTGTCTGCCCAATCACAGACTTTATAGATCGCTTCTCGCTCCGGGTGGTGAAAAATGGAGTCACGTTCCGGAGTTTCTGATGTGCATTTTTGACCTTGGAACACGTGCCGCCAGTCTGTAAAACTGTTCATTACGTCAAGAATGGCACAGACTGATCACAGATGTCAACTGATCTGGAGGCGGATCCATCAGCAGGCAGTATTTGCATCCTCCCAAGATAAAGATCCAAGATTTCCTATTAGAAACAGAAGCATCACACATACCGTGTCTCTCTCTGAGCAGGCAATCAAGTAAATCGGTTCTTCAGAGGACATGGACGTTTCAGTTCGTCTTGGTTATTCTGTTCACTGATTGCATGAACTGAGTATTTTGCATTAAACAGAATGAGGAACATGTGAACGTGCTGACATCACCGGGTCTTTCTGTAGTTTATTCACCTCAAATGTCGAGGAGTCGTGCTTTCAGAGATGCTTTTCCGCAGATATGTGGATATGAGTGTATGCTCTTTTTTTTTTCCATTTATTGTAAATATTTAACTTGTATTTATTTTATTTCCTCTGGTTTTCCCTCACCCTTTTTTTTTGTTTGCTTAATACTGGAATATGTGTATAAACATTATGTACAGGGCGGTACGGTGGCACAAGGATTAGCACGTCCGCCTCACAGCAAGAGGGCCTGGGTTTGATTCCCGGGATCGGGGCATTTCTGTGTGGAGTTTGCATGTTCTCCCTGTGCTTGCGTGGGTTTCCTCCCGGTATTCCAGTTTCCTCCCATAGTCCAAAAACATGCACAATAGGCTAATTGACTGTTCCAAATCGCCCCTAGGCGTGAGTGTGAATGGTTGAGTGAGTGTTGGCCCTGGTATGGACTGGCGAGCTGTACAGGGTGTACCCCGACCTCGCCCAGAGTCGGCTGAGATGGCTGCCAGCCTCCCCGTGACCCTGATTAGGATTAAGCAGTTTAGAAAATGACTGAATGATTATGTATAGCCGTCAAAACGAAAAGAAAGTAAACGTATAAAAATACATTGTTGACAAAAACTAAAATTTAAATAAAAAAAATAAATAAATAAAATAATAAAAACCCTGTGATGGCTCCTCAACCGCACATCTGATTACACATATTTAGACTAATCGTACTGAGACACGCCTGATTTTCTTTCATGTTATGGCTCGAGTCACTCAAGATGGCTTCTTTCATTAATTAGTGCTCTCCTCCTATACTGTATGTCTGTGTTCGTCCACATCTCTTGAAAAAATAGCGACGACAACAGAATGTGGGATCGTGGATTTCAGACCGATCAATCGAGAAGAAAAGTACTATAAAAACAGCTTCCTCTGGGAAATACAGCTACAGATAATGAGTGTGTGTTTGTGTGTGTGTTTACAGCACTGTAGTTTCATTTAGCTGTTTCACATTTCACTCTTCACCCCATTTTTCTTTATTTCTCTTTTTTATTTCCTGAAAAATGCACTTTGTGTGCATATGTAAACACACACACACACACACACACACACCCTCTCACACACACACCCCCACACGCTGTGACAAATTATCAGTCTCAAATTACCTCCTCATCTCCATTACTCTGCATCAAACATCTTTCCATCCTTCAGTGTGTGTGTGTGTGTGTGTGTGTGTGTGTCTGGTTCATTAACCCTCTAACAAAAACAGTAGAAGTCTAGCCATCCAGGACTATGATGAGTGACTCATTTTAAAGAAACGGGGGTCTTGCTTATGGTGTGTGCATATGTGTGTGTGTGTGTGTGTGTGTGTGTGTGTGTGTGTGTGTGTGTGTGTGTGTGTGTGTATGTGTGTGTGTTAAAGCTCAACAGGCTTTATGCTAATGTGTCACCAGAAAATTTCTCTTTCATCCTCTCTTCCCTGTCGCGTCCCCATTCAAGAGGATCTCAGCCAAACACCACAAACACACTGACGGGACAAAAGAGCTCGGGCACTGGGCAACATCAAAAACGCTGATTAAGAATGTACGCGTGCACACACACACACACACACACACACACACACACACACACACACACACACACACACACTGCGAGAGAGAAAGAGAGAATGATGAATAATGATCACAAAATGAATATAAATATGTAAAGACCTGCAACGTATTAACTTCCTAACCCATGCAGAATAAAAGACTGTGTGTGTGTGTTGATGTTGAAGATGGTATATATAGGCGAGAAAGAGAGCCAGTGTTTGACTATAGGGCTGGAGTGATGGTGCCGTATATCACTGCAGCTCCGTCACTGTGTATCCTCTCTGTAATAACCAGAGACTACAGTGTGTACACACACACACACACACACACACACACACACACACGTGGGTATTTCATATGTATGACTGTATTCCCGAACAAAAAAAGAAAGAAAGACAGCTGTAACTGATGCTTCTTTGACGTCTTGGTGCTCCATCCATCCTTCAGCCTCATCATCCTTCCTGTATTTACTCTCCTTACTTCCACCCTCATCTTCCCTGCTGCCTTCCTTTCTTCATTCCTCAATTCATTCCTTCCTTCCTTCCCTCCCTTCATTTCTTCCTGTCGATGATTCCATCATTAATGTGGTTCCATTCATGCTTGTTCTATTCATGCTCTCCTTCCCTCCTTCTCTTCACTGTTTTATTTAATAGCTCATATAATAATTTTGCTAATTTACTGTAATTCCTTCCTTCCGTCCTTTCGTTCCATCCATCCTTCTATCCTCCCTTCCTTCATAAAAAAAAAAAGGATGACAGAAGAAAGAAATAACAAAAGGAAGGAAAACAGAAGGGCGGCATGGTGACATAGTGTTTACCACGTCCGGCTCATAGCAAGAAGGTCCTGGGTTCGAGTCCCGGGCTCGTCGAGGGAGTTTCTGTGTGGAGTTTGCATGTTCTCCCCGTGCTTGCGTGGGTTTTCTCCAGGTACTCTGGTTTCCTCCAACAGTTCAAAGACATGCATATTAGGCTAATTAGCTGTTCCAAGGTGCCCCTAGGTGTGAGTGTGAATGTGAATGGTCGTGTGTGCTGTTCTAGCGAGCTGTTCAGGGTGTACCCTTCCTTCGCCTAGTGTCAGCTGAGACAGGCTCCAGCATCTCTGCAACCCCAGTGGGATTAAGCGGTTCAGCAAATGAGTGAGTGAGGAGACAAAAATAAGGCAGGAAGGAAAAAGAAGGAAGGAAACACCAACGTGAGGAAAAAAGAGGGAAGGATGGATATAAAAGCGAGAGTGAGAGAGAGAGAGAGAGAGAGAGAGAGAGAGAGAGAGAGAGAGAGAGCGTCTGGTGTTCTTTTAACCATAAAAGTGTGTAGTGTCATCATGTCAAAATGGTGTGTGTGTGTGTGTGTGTGTAAAACCCCACCGTTTTTGGGCAGTGCACATAGCGCGCGAGGCTGATGATGAGGTCATGGGTAATGGGGTCCACCATATTGCGGAAGCTGGCATACCGGTACAAGACATCATCCAGAGATGTTGACTCCATACCTAAATCCTACACACACACACACACACACACACACACACACACACACACACACACATACAAAACATCTTTTATATGCCTACTTGTAAAAGTATACACTATAAAACATGTAGCATGTCTCATTAAATCCCCTCCACGTGTAAAACGTGTAGAAGCAATTCTTGTGATCAGTAGAACGATGAGACAACACTGTGAATATTTACACTTATAACTCAGTTTTATTGTCCAATCCTGTCATTTATATTTACAGCATTTGTCAGTCGCCCTTATCTAGAGTGACATACATTTTAAATCTGATTTTAAAAATTGAGCGGTTGTGGGTTAAGGGCCTAACAGTTGCAGCTTGGTGCCGTCTGTGGCCTTCTGATCAGTAACCCAGAGCTCTAACCACTGAGCCACCACCTGCAATAAAACTGGCATTCCAACAAAGGCTTATTCGCGCCCGTCTGCTGGTGTTCCCATGATATGCTCCGAATCCACCAAAATCCTGACTAAGATCACTTCCATCCATCCGCCTATCCATTTGCCAAACCGCTTATTCCTACTATCTCAGCCAACACTGAGTGAAAGCAGGGTACACCCTGAACAGCTCCATCGCAGGGTCAACACACACAAAACGCACTAACACCTAGGGGCAATCTGGAACAGCCTAATGTGCATGTCTTGGGACTGTACAGGGAAACTGGTGTGCCTAGAAGGAAACCCAGGCAAGCATGGGGAGAATATGCAACCTCCACGCAGAAACACCCGCACCGTGCCCAGGACTCAAACCCAGAACCTTCTTGCTATGAGGCGGCCATGCTAACCACTACGCCACCATGTCACCCTGAAGATCAATTCATTCCCTCATTCCTTCAGAAGGTCCCAGACTTGAGGGCATTTCTGCATGCATTCATTCTGCTTGCGTGGGTTTTCTCAGGGTACTCTAGTTTCCTCCTACAGTCCAAAGACATGCACATTAGGCTAAATGGCTGTTCCAAATTGCCCCCAAGTGTGAGTGTGAATGGTTGGGTGTGTTGTGACGGACTGGTGAGCTGCTCAGGGTGTACTCCACCTTCGCCCATAGTCGGTTAAGACAGGCTCCGGCCTCCCTGCGCCCCTAACAGGTTTTGCCTTTCGGCAAATAGATGGATTGATTTTCACTTGCAGGAAGCAAGCCATTAAAAAGTTCTCGGGGAGTCATAACTTTCATGACTAAACTTTGGACCAAAGCCGTACTTTGGTATTTTACAGTTTTAAGGTTAAGTCATTTCCATTACTGTTGCTGCGCCTTCGTTCCTCAACGTCTCTGTTTGCCTGTGGGGGGAAAATGGACTTTTGCTGGCTACTGTATGAGATGTTCAGAAAGACAGGGTTATGTGTGGGTTCCATATTGATTTGCATTGCAGAACTGAAAGCTACGGCGGCAAATGTGTGGGTGTGTGCATATTAGAGAGAGAGAGACAGAAAGAGAGAGAGAGAGAGAGAGAGAGAGAGAGAGAGAGAGAGAGAGAGCCCCCCCCATGCTAAATCCATAGCTTCATACATATATAGAGACAGAGCAAGAGATAATAAGAGAGATGAGGTCTTCCAGCTGCACCTGAACCTTATTCCAATTAAAATGGCTAAATGACAGAAGACTCGATTTCCTACCCATAAGCACCACAGAGAGAGGAGCTGCCCTTTAATGTCCTCGCCAGAAAAAGAAATGTCTTTCTAGATGTTTCGCCTTAAAGGATTCTCGACTAGAGTGGCATAGTGGCTAAGGGGTCGCCGTATTTGGGTGGGTTTGCTCGGGGGTGCTCTGGTTTCCTCCCACAGTCCAAAGACATGCACATTAGGTCAACTGGCTACTCAAAATTACCTTCAGGTGTGAATGTGAGCGTGAATGGTTCTTTGCTTTTGTAATAGCCCTGTAATAGACTGTTCAGGGTGTAACCCCGCCTCTCACCCAAAATCACCTGGGACTTCCCCTGAGTCCCTGACGGATAGGCGGTGTAGATAATGGATGGATGGATGGATGGATGGATAGAACTCAGCTAATACAGTGAGCGTCTGGGACAAACTAATGGATTTGACTGTAAACCTCGCATGCACTCATGAGACGGTAATACATTCAAATAGATCTCTATGATGAAATGGCCATCGATTCTATATTAGCACGGAAAAAGAGGTATAACTCTTACTTCACAAGATGTTAGGTGTGTGTGTGTGTGCGTGTGTGAGGCCCAAACCCAGAACCTGCTGTAATGATGCCACAGTGCTGACCAGTGCACTATGGGATCATTACATTTATTATTATTGCGTGGACACACACACACACACACACACACACTCGGAGCAGTGGGCTGCCACACCATTGGAGCCCCCGGAGAGCAGTTGGGGGTCAGGTGCCTTGCTCAAGGGCACTTCAGCCATGAAGGTGGATGAAGGGAAGGTGCAGCTCACTCCCTCCACCGCATCATCCGCGACGTCCTCAGTGTCATCATCCGTCTGACGTCACTCTTTATTGTAATCTTCAACTGCTCCTCAACCAGTCAACGTGTTTCATCCAAACTTTCACAGAATCATATTTTACATCATACAGATGTGTAACTCCTATATTATAATTATTATCATCATTATTCATTCGCTGAACTGCTTTATCCTACTCGGGTGGCGGGGAAGAATGGGCATATCTCAGCCGACTCTGGGCAAAGGTGGCGTACATTCTTAACAGCTTTTCAGTCCATCGCAGGGCCTTTGATCGTTATTATTATTATTATTATTATTATTATTATAATTAAGCAAGTTCATGATTAGTGGTTAGCACATCCGCCCCACAGCAAGAAGGTTCAGGGTTCGAGTCCTGGGCTTGGTGAGGGAATGGGGTTGTCATAACTTCCCTGTGATTGTGTGGATTTTCTCCTGGTACTCCAGTTTCCTCCGACAGTCCAAAAGACATGCACATTAGGCCAACTGACTGTTTCACATTGCACCTATGTGTGAGTGTGAATGGTTGTGTGTGTGCTGGCCCTGTGATAGTCTGGCAAGCTGTTCTGGGTATACAACGCCTTCGACTAGTGTCGACTGAGATAGACACCGGCTTTGTTATTTGTATGCTATTCTATTTGCAGGGTTCTTTTCCAAGATACTTGCCTTTTTTTTTGATGGTCCTCACATCTCCATGTAAGGACCATCCACAACAAAAGGTGGCTCACAAGTTCACAAGCTTCACACATCGGGATGAGAAAACAAGAAACAAACAAAAAAATTAATAAAAAAACAAACGAGCACACTTAGCCCATTCGATCACCAAAGATAGACTTTCAGTCTACTTGGCTTCCTCTGTAATAAAAGATGGTACTCATCTCCGATTATTTTACCTGTCTCAGACTTTTGAGCAGCTGGCTGGCCTCCTCCTGTCTTCCCTCCTTCGCCGTCAGCAGCACATCCTGAACCATGCCGACGCGACGGCGGTACGGCGCAGGCACCCCTGGATTCTCAGACCTCTCGTTAGAGGATGAGCGGAGCAGGACAGAACCCTGAGCTCGTCTCCATACCCCCAGGAACGATCCGGAGCCAGCCTCAGGGCCTTTGGACTGTCTAGCCCCCATCCTGCTGTGCTGAACTCTCAGGCGCAGCTGTACGCATCACGGCTCCTTCGATTGATTTGTTTCTTTCTCACCATCAATGTAAAATATTATTAATGCGAATTAGTGTTCACCGATTTTGCTGAATACATTGCTTTAAAGGCCATCTAGAAGCAGGACATGGCATGTAGGTAATTTTCAAACCTGGCTGATTTAGATGAGAGCATCTCCACATGCAAAAACAAATTCCATGTAAGTGATAAACATAAAAGAGCTAAAATCCCGATTAAATGAATCGATTTGTGCTATTCTAACTAAATAAGTTGTTTACAAAAAAAGATTGATTCACTGAACTCACTCAAAAGAGTTCTTTTAAAACAATGGAGTCTCTGTACTCTTTTAAATGAATCGATTTGTGCTACTCGAATTAAAGGGGAATCAATTTCATTTAAAATTTAAAATTGTCAATTCTAAAAAATCGATTTTTGTGCTACTCAAATTAAAGGGGTAGTACACAAAGAATCGAGTCACTGAACTCACTCAAGAGTCATTTTCAAATAGTTGAGTCACGTACAAAAGTATTCACTCAAGAGTCGATTTGTACTACTTGAATTAAAGGGTTGTTTACAAAGAATTGATTCACTGAACTCACTCAAAAGTCATTAAAAACTAGTACAGTCACTGTATTAACTTAAGAGGCGTTTCAATGAATCGATTCACGCTACTCAATTTAAAAGTGCAGTTTCAAAAGAATCGATTTGCGCTACTCATATTAAAGGAGTAGTTTACAAAGATTCGATTTGCTGAACTCACTCAGAAGAGTCATTTTAAAATAGTGAAGTCTCTGTACTCACTTTACAAAGTCTTTTAAATGAATCGATTTGCACTATTTTATTTAAAATTAGTTGTTTGGGAAGTATCGATTTGCGCTACTCAAATTAAAGGGGTAGTTTACAAAGAATTGTTTTGCCGAACTGAAATTATTTTGTTGAAAAAAATAGTACAGTCATTGTACTAAATGAAGAGTCGTTTAAATGAATTAATTCGGACTATTCCATTTACAAGTGTAGTTTCAAGAGAATCAATTTGTGCTACTAAAATTAAAGGGGTAGCTTACAACGATTCGATTTGCTGAACTCACTTAAAAGAGTCATTTTAAATAGTGAAGCCTCTGTACTCTTTACAGAGTCTTTTAAATGATTCGATTTGTGCTAACCAATTAAAAAGGTTAGTTAAAAAAGAACCTCACTTAAAAGTGTCATTTTGAAATAGTACAGGCAGCTGTACTCACTTAAGAGTCTTTTAAATGAATCGATTAATTTTACCCAAATTAAAAGACCAGTTAAAAAAAAGAATCGAATGCTCTCGAGTCATTTCAAAAAAAGTATAGTTGTTGTACTCACTTGTCTTTTTAAATGAATCGAATAATTTTACCCAAATTAAAAGGCCAGTTAAAAAAAACTGTATTTTTGAAAGGGCAGATAAAAAAAGAATCGATTAGCCAAACTCACTCAAAAGTCACTCATTAGCTGTACTCACTTAAAAGTCCTTTAAATGAATCGATGAAAAGGAGCAATTTAAAAAACGAACCGATTCGCCGTTTACATTGAGTCGATTCCTTTCCGACTCGTTCAAGGGTGGTGATTCATTCCGGACGGGATGAGCAGATCCATTAGATCGAGTACTTTCTAATGTAGAAAACTGACTCCAGAGAAAGTAAATCCCATTAAAATGGTGAAAATCTCCATTTCGGAAAATTTGGCCAGTTTAATAAGAGTCCAGAAGTAAAACCCAGACTGACAGAAAACAAAAACGATGAGTTTCAATGATATTCTGTTGAGTTTAGCAGTTAATTGATGAAACAAGTCAGTTCATGAGAGGAAAGACGTCCTGGAGGAGACTTAAAGCCGAGGAGGAAGCCGCTGAGAGGAATCCTGAGATGAAACGTGAGGAGATTAATATTCACGCGCTGCCGACAGCTCTGAGGTAAACACACACACAGTCCACCTTAGCAACTTTTACTTCCAAAAAACAAAAGAAACACTGATTTACGCCGAAACCAACCCCGTTTATTCCTCCTGCGTCTGTTTTCCTTCTCACAAACACTGAAACCAGGCGAGGGATAAAAAGGCTCGAGCCTCCCTGCGCTGTGTTCATCTGATACACGCTTCACAGCGAGAGCGCGCGCAGCTGGTGTTCCGCGTCTCGCGCTTTCTCAGTAACTCTCTCCCTGTTCACGCGAGCCATCGCTACTCATTTAACCCCTCACACCGAGTGCACCGAGAGGAAAGGGGTTCCGAGCTGCACACGGAATGATCCGGCAACACAGTATTTAATCCACACACAAAGTTATTTTACTGAGAATGTTTACTTGCTACACATGCAGGTTTGTTATGATTCTGTCACCATTTATTTATTTTTACAGAAGTAATACTTCACATGTGATTCTTACACCTGGGTCCTTTTCCACATGTGATTCTGACACCTTTCATTTTCACATGTGATTCATATAATTCATTAATTTTCCACATGTGATTCTTACACTTGTTTCATTTTCCACATGTGATTCATACAATTGATTCATTTTCCACACGTGATTCTTACACCTGATTACCTTTTCACATGTGATTCATACAATTGATTCATTTTCCACATGTGATTCTTACACCTGATTACCTTTTCACATGTGATTCATACAATTGATTCATTTTCCACATGTGATTCTTACACTTGATTCATTTTCCACACATGATTCTTACACCTGATTCCCTTTTCACATGTGATTCATTCAATTGATTCATTTTCCACATGTGATTCTTACACCTGATTCCCTTTTCACATGTGATTCATACAATTGATTCATTTTCCACTTGTGATTCTTACACTTTATTCATTTTCCACACTATTCTTACACCTGATTCCCTTTTCACATGACTCATACAATTGATTCATTTTCCACATGTGATTCTTACACTTGATTAATTTTCCACACGTGATTCATGCACCCGATTCCCTTTTCACGTGACTCATATAATTAATTTTCCACATGTGATTCTTACACTTGTTTCATTTTCCACATGTGATTCTTACACCTGATTACCTTTTCACATGTGATTCATACAACTGATTCATTTTCCACATGTGATTCTTACACTTGATTCCCTTTTCACATGTGATTCTTACACTTGATTCATTTTCCACACATGATTCTTACACCTGATTCCCTTTTCACGACTCATACAATTGATTCATTTTCCACGTGATTCTTACACTTGATTCATTTTCCACACGTGATTCATACACCTGATTCCCTTTTCACGTGACTCATACAATTGATTAATTTTCCACATGTGATTCTTACACTTGTTTCATTTTCCACATGTGATTCTTACACCTGATTCCCTTTTCACATGTGATTCATACAATTGATTCATTTTCCACATGTGATTCTTACACTTTATTCATTTTCCACACTATTCTTACACCTGATTCCCTTTTCACATGACTCATACAATTGATTCATTTTCCACATGTGATTCTTACACTTGATTAATTTTCCACACGTGATTCATGCACCCGATTCCCTTTTCACGTGACTCATATAATTAATTTTACACATGTGATTCTTACACTTTTCATTTTCCACATGTGATTCTTACACTTGATTCATTTTCCACACGTGATTCATGCACCCGATTCCCTTTTCACGTGACTCTCATAATTAATTTTACACGTGATTCTTACACTTGTTTCATTTTCCACATGTGATTCTTACACCTGATTCCCTTTTCACATGTGATTCATACAATTGATTCATTTTCCACACGTGATTCTTACACCCGATTCCCTTTTCACATGACTCATACAATTGATTCATTTTCCACATGTGATTCTTACACCCGATTCCCTTTTCACATGACTCATACAATTGATTCATTTTCCACACATGATTCTTACACCCGATTCCCTTTTCACTTGTGATTCTTACAATTGATTCTTTTCCACATGTGATTCTTACACTTGATTCATTTTCCACACGTGATTCTTACACCCCATTCCCTTTTCACTTGTGATTCTTACAATTGATTCATTTCCACATGATTCATACACTTGATTCATTTTCCACATGTGATTCTTACAGTTGTTTTATTTTCCACATGTGATTCTTACACCTGACTCCCTTTTCACACGTGATTCTTACACCCCATTCCCTTTTCACTTGTGATTCTTACAAATTGATTCATTTTCCACATGATTTATACAGTTGATTCATTTTCCACATGATTTATACAGTTGATTCATTTTCCACATGTGATTCTTACAGTTGTTTAATTTTCCACATGTGATTCTTACACCTGACTCCCTTTTCACATGTGATTCTTACACCTGATTCCCTTTTCACATGTGATTCTTACAATTGACTCATTTTCCACATGATTCCTACGATTGATTGTGATTAAACCTAATGAATTTTCCCTGTGATTCTTTCACTTTATCCCCGTTTCACATAGGATTCTTACACCTCATTCATTTTCCACGTTATCTTTACACTTGATTCCTTTTTCACATGTGATTCTTACAAATGATTCATTTTCCACATCTGATTCCTACACTTGATTCCCTTTTCACATGATTCTTATGCCTGATTCATTTTCCACGTGATTCTTTCACAGGATTTTTTTTGCATGTTATCTTTACACCTGATTCCTTTTTTACATGTGATTCTTACACCTGATTCCTTTTCACAAGATTCTGTCACCTTTTGGGGTTGTGTGTGTCTGTGTGTCTGTCTGTAACCACAATAATAAAAAAAAAAAAATAACATTCAGATTTCCACAAAATTTGAACTAAATGTGAGTCTTGGGCCAACGAAGACGTTGTTGTCTTTTGGGGATGATCCAGACCCTGACCGGGTCCAGGACGGTTTTGAAGAATTTTTTAGCAATTTGCGTTAGGACAAGGAGGTGTAAATCAGTGGAACAGGCCAAAAGGGGGCTCCATAATTCTACATCATCTGCCACTATAACCCATATAAAGAAGAGATTGCACTACCTTGGTGGTGGTCTGCGCTCTCAGTGCATCTTTTCACAATCACACTCATAACCAACATATAATCTGGAAGAGGCAATTACTCTAATCCTCACTTGGGATTGTAGAAGTAAATCAGAGTTCCCAGAGGAAACCCACGCAATCACGAGGACAACATGCAAACTCCACACAGAAATGTCTCCGCCAAGCCTGGGACGCAAACCCACAACCTTCTTGCTGTGAGGCAGATGTGCTCATTTATATTCACATGATCATTTTTCCTATATAACCTAAGGTTTTGTCTGTTACCTGTACACGTGAGTGCACGTTACCCACATAATCACGTGAAAGTCAGAGTAGATCCTGAATATATAAACCATGTCATGTTTTATGTCAACTGTTTTGTCATCTACCATATTAAATCTCAACTGGTTTCATCTCTTCCAGTACAGCAGATGAAGTTTCCTCCCAAAGAGCCTGCTTCTCTGGAAACAGAGAGACGTGTACTATAATTCATTTTTACGACATCCAATATATTCTAACATTAAATTCTTGCTTGTCAGTCCTGGGCGGCGGCGTTCCAATAAATCTGCCATGAAGTGAACTGAATTGGATTAGGTGTGTGTGTGTGTGTTTGATGGATGTTTGTTCTAAACGGTGCGTATTCACTTCCTGGTGGTGTAAACCTCGTGAACTTTGCACCTCTTCCTTAAACCTGGACCTCTGTTCTCATATTTATGACAGCTATACAGTGTTTTTATAATAAAACAGCTTGTATTAACATGGACCTATTTATTTCTAAGAAAAATCCACAGGATTGGCAATCTAGTGTATCTTTTGAGGTCAGGTCCCCCGTCCTAATCCTGGTGCACACGGTTTTAAAACTGAGCCGAGTCAGTTCTTTCTGATTCTCTTTTACTGTGGAGAAAAGGAGCCCAGCAACCTAATTCTGCATCAACACAAACGACAATAAGCTTAATGTTTAACACCTTTCTATTTTGTAAAAGGCATATGAAAGGTTTTCATGGCAGTTACTTGGAAGTAAATATTTTTGTCATTTGTCGCCATCTGCTGACCAACATCAAATTCACTCATCTCTCATTCATTCATTCGCCGAAACACTTAATCCTAATAGGGTCGCGGGGAGGCTGGAGCCTATCTCAGCAGACATGGGGCAAAAGCGAGATGCACCCTGATCAGCTCACCAGACCAACACCCAACACCTAGGGCCAGTTTGGAACAGTCAGCCAAATCAATTATATTATAGTATATTATAGTATATAATAAGGAATATTGTCCATCAATATTCCACCCGTCCATTTACTAAACCAGAGTCTCAGGGTGACTTTGGGTTAGAGGCAGGGTTACACCCTGAACAGACTATTACAGAGTCGCAAAGAACGACTCACACTTACATTCTCACCTACGGGAAATTTAAAGTAGCCAATGCAAAATTTCAGCTTGCTTTCAGTTTTACACAAATGTTTACACATTTTACTTCAAGATAATTAATTTACGTTGTTCGGATTTTCACAAAATTTATGCGAGAGGCCGACTCCAGATTTTGGAGGTGATGATCGGACCCAGTAATTTTTTTAAAGGATTCTTTAACATTGTAAGATAGAATGATTTTTGCCTTTTTTTTTTTTTTTTGCTGGGCTTGGTGGAGGTTTGTGCTTTCCAAGTGCGCTTGTTTAAATCATGTTAATGCTCTTATTCTCATGAAGGCAGTTAATTTTGGTGTTGACTTACATGCTCCCAAATCAAAACAAACAGTTTTTTGGTCCTTGTTACCAGCCGCGATAGCGTAGCAGGTACTGTTTTCACTTCTGTTATTTTTTTCCTTTGTTACTTACACCTATATCTCAAGAACTACTTGATATATCACCGTCAAAATTTTCAGGGTAGCAACTTGCGACCAAAGGCTGAAAAATGTTTATGAAAAGGTCATTATAGGTCAAAGTCAAGGTCAGCAAAACGGCAAAAAATTGTTTATTATGGCTAGGTAGCAGTTGATACACACAAACAGTAACACTAGGGTAAATGAGTGAAGCTTTAACACTGTTATTTACCTGATCTTTATTTTCTTGAGCAATTTTTAAAATGTCCGTCCTTCATAAAAGAACAAAAAAAGTAAACAGGAAGTCAAACTTGAGCTGGAATTTAGTTTTCATCAATGGGATCAAGTACCCAGAAAAATGCATAGGTGAGTCTTTCCTTATACGCACAAACAACTGTGCTGTTACTTTATCATAGCAAAAGCTTGTACACGCCCACTCACAAAAGAAAAAAAAAAGAATTTCCAAAACACATGCACAGCTGAGACCTTGACCAATAAGATCCAGTCACATTCCCAAGGAAGACAGAAATCAGACATTCAGAAACGAACACCGCGCACACAACATGTAAATTTCACTGATATCCCAGTGAGGTGAGCAGAGATGATTCCATAAAGAGTGCATGGACGAGTTACTGGCACTGGACGAGACAGACTGTAAACATTTACATTTAGCCACATGCATCTCCCCTTTTCATTCATTCTCAAACACCAAATAGGACAGGCTTCAAACATTTTAAAGGAAAACAGCTTCCCGACACAAGTCTGTATGAAACTATTGTCCCATGTACGCGATGATTCTGATGTTGGTTGATGCGCTATCCTCCCTATATCTGACAGAAGCCGAACTTTTGCGATGCAATGACATCACTGATTAGGTCAGCACAGTTACAATAGCTCTTATATAATGTTATAATAACGTTCTAATTAAGTTATTCACCGAAGGCGAGGTGGATGTCGCTAAACAGTCCTCGAAACGGAAACTTAAGCATCCAGCAAGCCTGAGGCGCATATTTTTTAGTATATACTACACAGGAACATAAAAAGCAAAAGATTTTGTTTATTTTTACATTGTTTAACCATTACAACCCCAAGCACTCTGAGCAGAGTTAAGTGCTATGTAGCTAATGGTGTCTTTATTTATACTCTGAGTTTTAGTATATACTACACGAAAACACAAGAAAACAAACTAAAATAATAATTTTAAAGCACGATAATGATCAAAGTGACCATAAACTGTAAGTGTCCGTTGTTTGGGGTCAAGTATTACAATATCGTTATAATATATTTCTGAATCCCTAAATAGCAGACCAATCATATCGCTCCTTTCTTATGTAGTACATACTAATACGCAAATGCTTCAGGGGGATTTTTTCCTTTAAAAGGCCTTTATTTCTCTCTCTCACTCACACACACATCTGTTTGGCAAATCAGCTCATTGCTATTACTCAAATCATTCAGAAATGTATCAATCTGAGCAAGAAAAACTGCTACCTAAGCTAATCCTGCCAAGTAGTAGGTCTAGGTTATGTTGGAAACATGTTTGCTCGGGGCAGCAGACTTTACTCAAGCATACTGCTTTTATACAAGATCTACAAAACAATGGGAGTTAAATCACTCAAACAGTTAACACCATGTCCTGAATATTTTAGCTATTCCAGCCAATCAGCAACAGGATGCAAACGTGCCTGTTGTTGACTGGATGGAGAGATTGGCAATGCGCATTTCTTAATTTAGTTGGGCGGAGCCTCTGAAGGTAGAGGTGTGTATTAGTTTAGCTCTTAAGTCCTGATATCAACAATGATTCTCCAAATCAGTGGCTCCACTTTTTAAAAGGTTTGGACAGTCAGCTGTTAAGTGAGTTCTTTATAGCTGCTTCATTTGGTCGGTACCTGGACCTTCCACAAACACTTTCTCCACCAGTTCTTCAACATGCAATTAAAGGTGAAGTTCTGGACCGAGCTGGAGCTTGGGGGAAATAGCACAGGGTCTGGAGTCACTAGAGATACTTTTAAGAGTGCTCTTGTGTCTTGGCGAAGTCTCGTACTGGTGTCTGGGCCAGGATGCTGTTGGGCTCTGGGGTTCTAGGCAGTTCACATAGTGCTCACCATTTCTACCAAACTTGGACCAATAACAGAGTCCTCGTGAATTAGCTGACTTGTTGAATGAAGTGGAGAAAATACTGAAATGTACTGAAGAGGGCGTTCCCCAAAGTATGGATGTATTTGATAAGCATAAACTTAAGTTGTAGGATTTCATTCATTGCCTACATCACGGAAATAGTTCTACAAAGTAACAGCACGAAGCATGACTGATCCCTCAGGGAACACCTGAAGCCAGGTTCCAGGAGCATTTCACCTGATTCCCAGATTAGCTTTCATCCTAAGGACTGGAGACAGACTCGTGTCCCATATATACACAAATTACTTGTGCTGTCCAAGCGTGTAAGTCTTCATGAGTGATAAAGCCTACAGGAAGATGAGAATGATGGAGGATGAGAGAATGCTACAATAAACTACACCAAGGTGCTAGGAAAGAAAAAACTGCTTTAGGCCCATCAGTTCCAAAACTTTGGCAAGGAGAAGGTTCGTTTAAACAAACAATGCAATATGACAAAATGAAAAAGGGGGGTGGACTTTTTTTTTTTTTTTTTTTAATGTGAAATGAAATGCATCTTTAAATTTAACATCCATCAAAAGTCTGGGACTAAAAATGTTATATTAGTGCACATGTTTTTTTTTTTGTTTTTTTTTTTTAAAATAAACTGTCCGTAATGTCCACTTCTCACAATGATGTGATTTGTTATAACATCTACGTAATAAAGTGATGGATACAGTATTAAACAGGTGACGGTATAAACCAATCAGCCACAAGAGAAGTCCAGGTGTACTTGAAGGATTCAGACGGCGAGATAGTCCTTCGTTTAGGTTTTATCCTTGGAATTAGGATTTAAATGAAAAACAGATGGCGTTTTTTAGCCGCTCTACCAGTTGTAGCCAGCAGGGGGAGATTTGTCGTCTTTGTTGCTCTCCAGGGAGAACGGAGGGATACGAACGTCAAAGTGCGAGCCGTCAGTTCGCTCGATCCGGAATGTCCCCCTGTGAAAAAACAAAACAATCTGATTTATTTTTATTTTTTTTACACACACACCAATAAAATTCATTTATTCAGTATGAACAAATAAGCAAGTTTAAAAGAAATCTAGCTTCAGTGATATAGAAGTACAGAAATTAAATTAAAAATAAGAAAGATCAGATAAGTAATCGGTTATATTTTAACAAGGTACTTGTTTGATTATTCTTACCTGTAAAAGTAATGTAACCTGATATAGTAACTACATTATATAGTATAGTATATTATATAGTAACTACTGGAGTAACTACATTCTTCTATAAGCTAGGAACAACTCTTTGGTGATTGTGACTTGAGGAGCAAGTGTGTGACGAGCAAGTCTGTGACTTTAGTTATTTTATTTATTCTTTCTTCGAACACCAATTCTTCTCCACTTCAAAGCAGCACGCAGAGGGAATCAACGGCGTCCTGCTAATATCCTGCTAATATCCACAAGTCTCCAGCTAAGGTTTGTTTTTAGCATCATGGCTACCATCCAGC
>JBCNYH010000005.1:18446465-18459498 GCA_039654325.1 Tandanus tandanus
GTCTGGACCTCACTGCTTAGGCTGCTGCCCCCGCGACCCGACCCCGGAACAAGCGGATGAAGATGAAGATGAAGGCTGTTCCATATTGCCCCTAGGTGTGAGTGTGAGTTGTTGTGTTTTGGCCATGCAATGGACTGGCGAGCTGTTCAGGGTGTACCCCACCTTCGCCCAGCGTCCACTGAGAGAGGCTCCAGCCTCCCCGCGGCCCTAGTAGGATTAAGTGGCTCAGAAAATGAATCAATTAATGATGAAACTTCATAGTGGTACCGCCTGACATTTCTACATCATTTATTATTTTCCTGTCAAGGCACACCTTCTCATGTTCCATTCTGTATTTACTGTAAATTAAATACATTTGTAGTTTTCTGGGGATGTGAAAACCCTGCAAAGAAAACTGCACTTGAAACAAAAACACTGACAAGTCCCTGATCGTGTTTGTTGAAACTACTTTGGCCTTCATGTGGTGAAAAAGAAGGCGCAGACGAAAACAGGTGAGAAGAAACAAAAACAAAGCACGTTGCATGTGCGTTACTCACCAGAATTAGAGGGAGGTTCCCTCATTGGTGGATATGATTTAATATTCAGTGTTGATTGGCCAAACACCTTTGACTTTAGTGGAGGGGAGGGGTTAGGGAGAGATGAACTGGGATTGACTGATCTCCGGACAGGCTTGGGACTCATACGAATCATAGCAGTGACGGGTGCTCGGGGTGTTGGGGCGGGTGTGTCTGTATCTACAGCTGACCGCACTTCCTGTGACACTGAGGAATAAACTGAGGAGTATCCAGAATATTCTGTTCAAGGAACAAAGAAAACGATTACGGATTTGGGAGCTTCGCTATGTTAAAAGAGAAGAAAAAATGATGATGTACAACTCACCACTGTCAGAAGGGGATTCTGCTCGTCTAGAGAGAGAACTAATGGAGAGCTGAGGTTGTGATGAGACGCGAGACATACGTGATCTCCCATCTCGTGACTCTGTAGAGACCTCTGATTGATAAACAGGAAAAATATCATGCTGAGATAAACACTCCTAAAACATCGTGTGTTGTTGATGAGAAGATGACTTTTCCAAAGGCAGCTGATTCTACACAGAAACGTTGATGTGGCGCGTGTGTTTCCTGAAAAATCTGATGAACGCATTTCTTCAGTAAACCCCTGACTCCTGCTGTCAGAATGAGTCAGAATATGCACAGGCTAATTACGAGCTAGACTGCTGAACAAGTGCGTTTTCATAAATATGAGTCCGTGAAGAGGCACATCCGCCTCACAGTATGAAGGTCCTGGGTTTGAGTCCCGGGCCCGGTGACAGTGTTTCTCTGTGGAGTTTGCATACTCTCCCCGTGATTGCGTGGGATTCATTCGGGTACTCCGGTTTCCTCCCCAAGTCCAAAGACATACACATCAGGCTAACTAACCGTTCCATTTCAATTGCGCCTAGGTGAAAGTGTGGTTGTGTTGTGTGTGGTTATGTGGTTATGTGTTGTTATGTGTGTGGTTATGGTGTTGTTGTTGTTGGTGTGGATATGTTAGCCCTGCAATGGATTGGTGAGCTGTTCAGGGTGTACCCTGCTTTTGCCCAGAGTAGGCAGAGATAGGCTCCAGGCTCCCCATGATCCACGTAGAATTAAGAGGATCAGTAAATTAATTAATGACTGAGTCTATGAAGAATATAGATTTGTACTTTGCAATAGCCAGGGCTGGAGTCATTATGTTTTCAGGTTGTCCATCTGTACATCCATCTATCCATGGCAATTTTTTAGAACGCAATATCTCAAAAACACATTAAGGGATCCAAGTTTTGCTCAAATGCTTATCCCGACTTAAAGATAAAGTGATTTGATTTTAAAGATCATAGTTCAAAGATAAAGGTCATTACGGCCTCATGTGTTTAGAGACATGGGATATCTTGAGAATGCTTGGATTTTCTTCAAACTTTGCATTTATGTCCAAGAATCACAAGTTTATAAACTGATTACATTTTGAAAAGGTCATAGGTTAAAGGTCAAGCTCCTTGCTGCCTCATGTATATTCCTCTTTCTAGTGAGTGGAGTCATATTATTTTTATTTATTTATTTATTTTTGTAGATATATTTTTTGGCTTGATGTGTATGAAGTATGGTGTTATTATTAGGAACCTTAAGCTGTGATTGCTAGGTGATTTTGTTTTGGAATATTTGAGGAGTCCACTAGCAACACCTGCTAAGTCAAGTTGGTCAGTTTTTAAGAAAATCAGATTTTTTTATAGGCCTAGAAATTATCTGACAGTGTTTCACTTCTTCTGCTACAATTTATAACACGCTACAATTTATAACATCAGGTTTTGAAAGTGGAGCTATCAGTGGGACATGCGCAGGTGCCTTAACAAGAGGCTAAAGGAAATAACACTTTTTAAAAAATTAATTAATTTTTTTATTTTTTATTTATTTATTTTTTACAAAACTTGACTTAGCAGCTTTTGCAAGTAGAGTCCTCATTTGGAAAACTTGAACTTGATTTTTCTTGAAACAGTTGATTTGGGAAATTCCTACGGATGTAACTCAGACATTCTTTATCTGATTATCACAAATCATACATCACTCATTCATTCATTTTCTGAACTGCTTGATCCTAATTAGGGTCACGGGGAGGCTGGCGCCCATCTCAGCCGACTTTGGGCGAGGGCGGAGTACACCTTGGACAGCCAGGCCATCGCAGGGTAGAAACACACTGACAGCTATGCAGCCTTCTCTTGACGAAATTAAGCAATGGTTCTTTTACATGCCTCTCACCATAGACAGTGAGAGACATGGCCGGCCTTTGATAACCCAGTTAGCTGCACTGGGAGGACAGCAGTGACAACTTGATGACAGTGTGGCTTGAACCCCAGATCAGTAATCCAGCACCCTACCACTGGGCCACTACTGCCCATCATACATCACTGTAAAGGTATTTCGATGTGAATGTAAAAATAATACAAACTCAATTTTCTCAGTGTGACTCATTTTGCCAGCACAGCGTCCATATACACTTGTAATAACAAAAGAACGTATGCTTAGATTTTATATAAAATATCTATTATAATCCAGAGTATTCTGATGGGATCGAGCTGATAATGTAGTGGATCAGTACCTGTCTGTGACTTCTCTGGGTTGTGATTGGCTGGTCTTCTCTGGCGTCTGGGACTCATGCAAGTAAGAGAAGTTGTAATAGGCTGGGTGGAAGTCACGTGCTGACCATATACTGATGACTTCACTTCCTGAGACATGGATGAATACACTGATGAGTAGCCAGAGTACTCTGAACGAAGAACAAAAATACCATTCCAAGTGAAGTCAAGCCAAGCCAAGCCAGCGTAAATATTATTTTAAATAGTATCTGAAGTAAAAGACATCTAATTTACCACTTTCAGATGGTGAATCTGGACGTCTGCTTAGAGAACCAGTGGACAGCTGATGATGGACGGAATCATCCCCTACCGATCTCATTTCCTGTTGTACTGAAAGAGCATCTTATTGGACAACAGGATCAAATATATTTGTGAAATATTTTTCTAAACAGACAAAGCAAAAAGAAAAGTATAAAATGGGTGGAGGGGGGTTGTCTTGGGTTGGGGGTGTCTATACTTGTACTCACACTGAAAAGGATATGGGGTTTGGTTGAGCTCTGAGGTTTCACCTGAAGTCTCTGCAGAGTTTTGACGAACAACTGACTGAGAATTGATAATATTGGTAACTTGATTTTTCGCAAGGTCGTGGTTTATCAGTTTTTTGCAAGGCAGCGGGCTTTTTAGTGTGAACGAGGACACAGGAGAGTGAGGAGTCACGTAACTAGAAGACTCTTGACTTCCAGTACTGTCAGGTGAATTTATTTTGTCTGGCAAGAGAAGTACTCTGTCAAACAAAACTCAGTATATAATCCTTATAGTTTTCATTGTATTATAATCAAGATAATATTTTTTACCATGTCATGCAGTATTTGCATTATTATAACAACTCACCAGACACTAGTGAAGGTACAGCCGGCAGTTGTTTCTTCATTCTAGTAGGAGATGGTGTGGCATTCCATTTGGTAGACGAATGCTTATCTAGGTTGAACCTGGTTGGCTTAGTCTTAGAGTTTGGGCTCATGTGAACATTTAAATTTGATGTCGCAGATTGGGCAGAGACTTGCGATTCCATTACAGTTGTTTGTTTCTCATGAAGACTGCCGGTCAGTGAGATTTCTTCTGTCTGGCCTATGAATGAACACAAAGCTCTGACATTAAGAAAGAAAAAAAAATGTTATTAGGAATGCTGTGATCAGAATATAATACACAACAGGATGGTGCGATGTGGTGTGATGTGAAGTTGCATATTTTTCATTAACAGAATATCATGAAGTGTTTCTTTTTAATTATACCACTGCAATTGGACAAAAGTTATTTGTTTATTACTAAATAAGACATTGTATCCCCCCCCCTATCACTCCCTATCACATACGACTACCACCAACCAGGGAGGGGCGTAAGCATGCACATGCCCCTTTCGTGACTTGTGATGCTGCTACCCACATCTTTACGAACTGCTGCGCATGCGCATTTCGAGGCAGCCTAACACACTCGGTGGGAAAGCACTATCCACCTGTTTTGTACGAATAAGCTCACAGACGCCCATGGTATGCCATCCCTCCTTTCCGTAAGAGCTCGGCCATTTAGCTCCCATCGACTCCCAGTCGCGGATGGCTGCAGCATCGACCTGGATGTGAACTTGCAATCTCCAGGTTGATATCATGCTTGTCAATGCAAAACTCTATTAAAATTCTATTCATAGTTAATTTTGTTGTTGATGTTGTTGTTGAATATAACTTCAGGTATGTTATAAAAACTACTTAATATCCTTGTTTGCTCGGTCAGTACAGAGATATCTCAGCCTGAGGTCTTTAGTACAGACAGACTGGAAGGCCATTATATGGCATTTTAAAATGCCGGCCTTTTTAATTCACTTCAGGTGCTGTTATCTGCCCACTTCTGAACAAGATGTGTTCATCGGGCTTTGGTAACTTTAGGCTTGTTTCCCTCCCCGTGACAAACAAGAGCGTAGCGATGAGCAGTGAGCACTTTGAGGGAATTTGTTAACTATTTATTCCTTATAATAGTTCTTGTGGATGTTTATTCTTCAAGAAAGTGATTAGTGCTTCTCTGGAAGCTGCTAAAGATCATAACGCACAGTGCACCTAGCTAACAACTACGCAAGTTGCCGGTCAGATATGCCTCGGTCCATACTCGATTTATCGCCTGTGCTTCAACCGAATAAATTGTAATGTTGTTGCCAAATAATAGCAGCTTTTATAACTTTTTATCCCTCACCAGGCCCTTTTGGAACTCCCAAGTTAATAGACAAAAAAAGTGCAGCTTCTTCATGCTGCCAAAAACACCAGAAAGTACAAAGTCGTTTACACTGGAGAATAAAAACGAGCATTTTCTCATAGAAAGTGTCACTAATGCTTATACAATAGCATGTTGTCCTTATCTGTTAGTGAAAATTAATTACTGTTTTCTGACCAATCAAAATCATTCAACGATTGTTGAACAATGTTGTGGTTCCAACATAATAGAGTCCTGATAAAATCCTGTTAAAACTATAATAGACCATTCTTACCAATTCTGTGGTGTGATCTGCTTGCCAGACTTGGTGAAGATGGAGATTTAAATGGTGTAGGACTTTGGTTGGCTGATCTCAGAGGTTTAGAACTCAGAGGAACAGTTGCATCACTGAGAGGTCGGTGTGGTGTTGGTGTAGTAGGTGGTTCTGCATTTTGATTTGAGATGGTTGCTTGAGAATGACCTACAACCACAAACCAGAAAAGGTCGGGATGGTATGGAAAATACAATTAAAAAAAGAAAGCTGTGATTTCTGAATCTACGTTGACTTGTATTGCTTTGCATTGACAGTATGAACCCAAGATTTAATAATTTATGTTTTGGTCAACTTTATTCATTTGGTAGCATACATCCCTTCCTGTATTTCATGTATGTTCTGCAACACATTCCAAGAAAAGTTGGGATGGGCATTGTAGGGCGAGTAATGAGGGGTAAAACCATGAAATAATTATATGATCGAAACAGTTGATGACAACAGGTGATTTTATTCAGAATTTAGCATGAAAAGCAGCATCCAGGAATGGCTTAGTCAATAAAGAGCAAATATGAGGTGAGGATCTTCGGTTTCTCAAGAAATGTGTGGGAAAAGTTATTGAAATGTTTAAAAACAATGTTGCTTAAAGAAATATTGGACGGAATTTGGATACTTTACCCTCTATGCTGCACAATATCATTAAACGACGCAAGTAATCTGGAGGAATTTTGCTGCACAAAGGGTAAGGGCACAAGCCTAAGCTGAATACACCTTAACTCCGATTTCTCGTACAGTACTGCATGAAGAACCGTCTTTCATCTATAGCTCATTTCACCACATGGGATTACTTTGGCAAACCATTTTCAGGCACTACAATACAGAGATATATCTACAAATGCTGGTTAAAATTTTACTGCGCAAAAAGATAACTTTATGTTAATTGTGTCCAGGAGCGCTGTTGACTTCTCTGGGCCTGATGGCACCTGGGATGGACCATCACTCAGGGGAAATGTGTACTGTGTTTAGATGAATCAGTATTCCAGGTCTTTTTTTTTTCTTTTGGAAACATCAGGTACTCCGGACCAAAGATGAAAAGGATTGTGATGTGTGGCAAATTTTGAAATGAAAAAAGCCGACAGTGACCTTTGTACTATTATATACACCTTAAGATCTGTTTGCAGGAAGAATAATGGGGGTAACACCTGAAACACTTCGCCACTTGGTGTCTCCAGTCCCTAAACATCCTTGAAGTGTTGTGAGAAGAAACAGCAACATTAGAAAATAGTCAATTCTTTACTATCTCGACTTTTTTGAAATGTGTTGCAAGAATCACCTTTGAAATAAGTGTTTTTAAGGAAACAATAAAATTTATGAGGTGAAAGATAAAACAATGTGCGGATGTATTATTTTGTGTGCAATACAGGTCAAGGATCCTTGTTTTCAGTTTTAATTCACATTTCTACATACCGTCCCAGCATTTTTTTAAATTTGAGATTTTAGTTGAAGAAACAGAAATCAAACATTATGAGTTAATGAATAAACTGATATAAAGAAAGATACGCATTATTCACCATCTCTGATTGAGGGCTCTAAATACCCTGTAGAGCAAGCAGCTGTTGGAGATGTTACTGAAAATGGCGCCAGATGTTGGATGCATACAGATGCGCAGGATTCCGAAGTTTCTGCACAAGCTTTAAATGGCGATTCAGTTGTTGGCTCTGATGTACATGGTGGTTTAAATGGTGTAGGAGTTTGGTTGGTTGACCTGAGAGATTTGGGACTTAGAGGTATGTTCATAACGCTGCCTGATTTCTGGGGTCCTGGCATGGATCCCAAGCTTGATTGAACATTGACGGTTGACCGGAGCACTTGCGATGACAGTAAGCGCTCTGACAATGAGAAAAGAAATATAAAGTAATTGTCATTTGAGAAGCTTGCAAGCACTGGTAGATATCTAAATATATACCACCTTAAATATAAGCTTACCAGTTCTAAAAGTAGATTCGGAAGATTTCCTTGTGGCACTGATGTTATTTGATACAGCAAAAGGAGCCACATGAATGTTCGTTGCAGACCTAAGTGTATCTAAAGCTGGTTTGCTGAAAGGCAGATCAGGATTTTGATTGGTTACTTGCATGTTTTCCATCAAGCTGGTATCTGTATTGGCCATTAGATTTTCTTTTCCGGTGGCCTTCAGATTGTAGGGCATTGACGTCACTTCCTGTCTCTCCAAAGCAATCTCTGATTAAGGAGGAGGTCAACAGGGTGAGAGGTGGGGACGATATTGTGAAAGCATAGAACATAATGAGAAAGTTGCACAAACATGTAGATACTGAATTTACCATTCTCAGAGAAAGGCCTTTCTGCTAGTTTCTCTGGTGAGATGTTTTCAGAGGGCAACTGATGAAACTGGGTGAGAGTGGTGGTGTTATGGTTATCTGGTGTCCTTGCTTCCTGACCCAGCTCTGTTGGTTGGACAGAAAAAAGAAAACACTCACTCAGCGGGGAGGTTGGAGCCTATCTCAGCCGACTCTGGACAAAGGCAGGGAGCACCCTGAATCGCTTACCAGATCATTACAAGGCCAAAAAACAGGGGCAAATTGGAACTGTGGGAGGAAACTGTGGGAGGAAACCAGAGTACCCGGAGGAAACCCATGCAAGCACAGGAAGAACATGCAAAACCCACATAGAAACACCCCCGCTGTGCCCGTTACTTGAACCTAGAATCTTCTTGCTATATGGCAGAGGTGCTAACCACTATAATCACTATAATAAGTAATAATCAGAAAAAATGGTTGGTATATCTGGGATATGGATATTAGGATGGATATATAGGAAGACCAAGAACTATGAATGGTGTCGTATGTAAATTTGTTGTGCCTACCAGATTCACTGAGGGATTCTTTGTTTGCCTCGGGTGCGGACATCTTAATAGTTGAATGGCTAAATTGTACCGGAGGTGGTATGAGATTTGTATCAATGGAGCGTTGGTTGCGTTGTATCCTCCAAGGTCGTGGAGAAGTCGCGTTAATCGGACAATCTTCAGTGCCTCCAGGTTTCTGAGGTGCTTCCATTAAATTGATGGCCATGCTTTGACTATTGGTTGCTGATGTCATTTCCTGAGTTTCTGTCAATGAAGAAGAAATAGGAAATTGATTAGGTTTTAAACATATTTTTAGTGTTTAGGATATTAACTGCCTTTTGATCCCACCACACCTTTAATTTTAGCCGTCTCCAGTTCCCACCCGTCAAGTATTGCCTCCCCATCAAACACGACCACCAACCAGGGAGAGGCATAAGCATGCATATGCCTCCTCCGTGATCCGTAGTGCTTCCACCCGCATCTTCACGAACTGCTTCACACTCGTAACACACTCGCACGGAAAGCCCTATTTTGATTGGAAAGAGCTGATTGGCTGGTATGTGTTGTGAGTGACAAGGAGGTAAGCGTATGCCATGTCTCCCTCCCATGAGAGCTCGGCCAATTAGCTCCCATGTACTTTCAGTCGCTGATGGATTAACCTGGTCGATGTGCCACTCAGGAGCCCAATTGCCCTTTGATTAAATGATATTATCTGTAACGTCCGGAAACCTGGAACTGGATTTGTGTAATTTGTAACGGTGCATGGGTGAGTTCAGTAGACTGGTTAGGCTGTCACCTGTAATCAGCTGTGATTTGGACTTCTGAACTGAAAGATCTCTTGCTGTGCTCGTAGCTGTTAATGGACGCCGCCTTGGAGTCATGGCCACAGACATGGTCACATGTTGACTGGATAAGGACGACACTGTGACCTGTGAAACTGAGTATCCAGAATATCCAGAGTATTCTTCAACGATACAGAAAAAAAGGTAAATAAATAGATTTTATGAAAGAGATGTTTTAGAAGGCATTCGACTCTGACTGGGGTTAAAGTTTCGCTTACCACTTCCTAAAGGAGATTCAGGTCTGGGGTCATGGTCATATTGTTTACTAGCCAGCGATGCGATTTCTTCCAAATCTTAAAGGGAATTAACGATCAGTTGATGATATTTGGAACATGGTATGTACATTATGAATGTAGTCCAACTGTCTGTTACCTTGTGCTTCTTTAGGTTTATTCTCCAGACCAGCTGAAGTTAAGGGGTCTTCTTCTTCTTCTTCTTCTTTTTCTTCTTCTTTTACTTCTTTCTCCTCTCTGCTTATCACCTGTCAATCAATATAAGACTGAACGCATGTATGACAAATGTTAGAATTTTCAGTGGTAGAGAATTTATCTGCAGTTGCGCTAAGGCTTTTAACCTTACACAAGCCATGCTTGCGTAATTACTCCGCCTAATAATCATCATGTAATTAGCAAATTCTTTTTTTTGCATTTTTTTTTTACAACAATCTATATGAGAACCTCAGAGTTTCTGTTTATGTATGATGAGCTTAGTCAAGCAGAAGTGTGTGTGTGTGTGTGTGTGTGTGTGTGTGTGTGTGTGTGTGTGTGTGTGAGAGAGAGAGTTAAGTGTTATGTCCTCAGGATTGTAAGTTATACATTGTTTACATTCCACATATGTTTGTGGGTGTGTGACCATGTGCTCTGCGTGTGTAACAGTACCGCTATCTTGTTAAAGGAGAGATTTTTTGATAAAGGCGGAAACTGTATAGGCTTTACCTCATGAGTTTGGGCTCTAAGGTTCTGTTTAGAGCTGGCAAACCTCTACGACACACTTCCTCTATTTGGGAACATTTAATAACCATAACAACTACTGGGTTCCTCTTATGTGTAATATCCGCACTTGCATTTCTAAGATAGCACTCGGATCAATTTTAAAAACAATATCAAGTGTAAGGATGTTACAGGAGAGGCTTCATCAACTCAGACCTTAGACAGGTGGCTTATATCATCAAATTGTATGCTAACAGATGTCAGGATGGAAAATATGCATCAGAATGTTCTATGTTTGTACACATGACCATTTAAATATAAAGAACATTTTATGATCGATGGTGTTATTTATAAGATGATTTATAAAGACACTGTAACTTATCAGAGTGTGCTACGGAGTGTGCTAATTTTTTAGTGGAACAAGACATCAATCAGCCTTGCTAAAAATACACAAGGCTTTTTAGGGCCACCTCAAGTAAGAGAGGGAGAGGGAGATCTGTGATCTGAGTGATAAACATGTGGCACCTAAACAGCATGCTGAAGCCGGCGTCTTAGAACGACTCAGAAATGATGTTGGTATTAAACAGATGTGGTTGAGAAATATTTTTAACGAAGGGGTCGTAAATATTATTTTACTGTTAGTCCAGATCGAAACTAGCAGCTGGTGCTGGTCTGCCTTTTGAAACCATCACCCAAACACGACAGACAGCAGCATGAATCATTAACAGTAACTGGAATGCAATATCCGCAAGGCTGGAAACCTTAATCAGATACTCTTACTATAGCAGTTTCCTCACTCACTCATTTGCTGAACCGTTTAATCGTACTAGGGTTGCAAACAGCCTGGTTCCTGTCCCAGCCAACACTAAGCGAAGGCGGGGTACACCCTGAACAGCTTTCCAGACCATCGCAAGGCACACACACTACCATTTACTCTTACATCCACACCTAGGTGCAATTTGGAACAGTCAGTTAGCCTAATGTGCATGTCTTTGGACTGTGGGAGGAAACCGGAGTACCCAGAGAAAACCCACAGCCTGAGCTCAGGACTCGAACCCAGGAGCTTCTCGCTGTGAGGTTGACGTGCTAACCACTATTCCACCGTGCTGCCTAGAAGTAACTCCACTAAAATTAAATAAAGACGCAGGGAGAACAGCATCTGATTGGTTCGCTATCCTAGGATAACAGAGATTATCCAACTGTTAAATGACGGAAATTCTAAAATCCTAGGAATTCACAAAAATGCCATAAAAAAGTGAAAAGGCTACGTATGTCCTTGATGTTTTTGAGGGCACAGAAGCACTTTTTTGGAATTTTGAATGAGTTTAAAAAGATGCCGTAATGGAGCGCATGCGATCATCATCATGGGGTATCATGGGCATATTTACTGTCAATGTCTCCACATGACATCATATGCTAATTATCATATCAGCGAGATCATCATATCGTGTTGGCATTCCGCCTAGTGGCAGCATGGTGGCGTAGTGGTTAGCATGTCCGCCTCACAGCAAGAAGGTCCTGGGTTCTATTCCCGGCTCAGCGAAGGCATCTCTGTGTGGAGGTTGCATGCTGTCCCTAGTGATTGTGTGGGTTTACTCCGAAGCCCTTTGGAGTCTATCTCAGCCCACACTGGGCAAAGGCAAGGTACACCCTGAAGAGCTCGCCAGTCCATCACAGGACCAACACACAAATATTCACACTCACACCTAGGGGCAATTTGGAACAGCCAGTTGTCCTAATGTGCATGTCTATGGACTGTCGGAGGAAACCAGAATACGCAGAGGAAACCCATGCAACCACAGAGAGAACATTATCTAAACTTCACACAGGAACACCCTCGCCAAGCCTGGGACTTGAACCCAGGACCTTCTTTAAGTAATAACAGGAAATAACATATTCCATAACATTTCGTTTAACTTTCAGTGGATTAAAATGTGCTGTGGCATAAAAGGAATGAAATACTTCATGTGCTGTTATATTTAAACAAGGAAAGTAAGCAGTACATTAATAGATAGCTTACGTTACATGCATCGATATTAATGGTGCTGGCCACAGATGCAGTAGGGGAGCTCCTTGAGGAACTGGATTCTGAATCCACACACACAGATCCACCGAGTAAGTATGCTCCAGCTGGATCACATGTTTCCTCTTCCTCCATGGAATACGCAGTTCCAGGGCTAAATTCCTCGGTTTGGATTTGGGCTTGAACTTGATCTCCATGGAGATCACGATTTCTCTGGGAACATGACTGGCTCGCCATCAAAGGTAGTGTGTCTACCAGTTGGGAAAGAGCCTCCAACTTCTCCTTCAGCTGCTGGTTTTCCTCCTGGAGCCTTGAAACCATGTTCTCTAGAGGTCTGGCACCTTTACAGGCCTCCTCCAGGCGCTGTTCTACATTACGCTTGAAAGTAGCGACGTCGACATGGATCTCACGTACAACAAGACGTAGAGCTCGTTCAAACTGTGCCAGCATGCCGGTGCCATTCTCACCTGAACCACTTGCCGTACTTGATTCCATCACAACACAAGCTCAAGGATCCGGGAGTGTGTGTATTTCCTTCTCTGGAACTGTACTGTACTAGGACCTGGGTGTTTGTGTCTTTCCTTGACCCGCCAGCGGGTATGTGAGCTGCAAGTGCTAAGATCAGGCTCTTTCTTTGACTTCTTGGCCCCCAGGGCATTTGACAGTGGAAGGAGGTGGGGGCGGGGGGGGGGGGGGGGGCACCAAAACTGAAGGACTTGTTTTCCCCCTCAAAAGTCCCCCTTTTAAACTTTTTTCCTTCCCACCACCCTTTCCCTCTTCCC
>JBCNYH010000005.1:18485724-18499347 GCA_039654325.1 Tandanus tandanus
ATAAATATACACACACACACACACACACACACCCACTTCGTATACCTTACACACACACAGACATACAACTTGACATGTTCAGTAGACATAATCTAACATCATATATCACTACTGGATGTTTAATATAGAGGGCGACACGGTGGTGCAGTGGTTTGCACGTCAGCCTCACAGCAAGAAGGCCTGGGTTTGAGTTCCGGGCTCTGCGTTCCTGTCTGGAATTTGCATGTTTTCCTCGTGCTTGCGTGGGTTTCTTCTGGGTACTCCGGTTTCCTTCCACAATCCAAAAACATGCACAGTAGGCTGATTGGCTGTTCCAAATCGCCCCCAGGTGAGAGTGAATGGTTGTGTGTGTGTGTGTGTGTGTGTTCGCCCTGCAATAGTCTGGCCCAGAGTCGGCTGAGATGGGCGACAACCTCCCCGCAACCCTAATTAGGATTAAGCAGCTTAGAAAATGAACGAAAGAAGGTTTAATTCATTTAGATTCGATATGTTAATCCAGATCATACTAACCTAATATTAAAATAGTTAAATAAATACCATTGCGGATTAAAAAAACCCCCTCAAATAACGGATAATGTAGTCAAACCATTTTTAAAAGAGTTTGTACCTGCTCACAATATTTCCTCACACTTGGCCAAGGTCCACGTCAGGCTTGAGAAAATAAACACATCAGCATCTTTGAGGTGGAGATGAACAAACCACATGTAGACCAGAAGTTGTCCAGATTTATTACCGTCTAATGACAACCTCAAGTAGCACCAAGCACTTTCACCTTCTTGATAATGGACTTTACTATACTGTCTGTCCACATCTTTATTCCTGAGAGCTTTTGCCAGCACCTTGCCACCCATAGTTGATTGTTACATTTCCAAGCACTGGAATACTTTACGAGCAGCTGTTATATGCTGAACTAATCAGAATGATTACAGTTAATCACAGGTGGAAGCCAGTTAGCATGCTGTGCAGCAGAAAAGGTGATTAGTTACACCTGAAGGAGGGTTTGATACTTCAACCATCTCAGTGATTCTGTACTACTGCTATATCTGTTAGCAGGTGGAATGAGTAAATACTGTACAGTTGAAAATATATTTATACATCTTTGTTTCAGGCTGCAAAGCAAAAAATTAACACTTTGGAGTGATTCTTTACTATACGCACTGTAAGCCCCGCCTCCCAACTTACAGGACTTCAAAGATCTGCTGCCAAGAGTCCATGCCTGAATGGGTCAGAGCTGTTCTGGTGGCACAAGACGGATGTTAATGTTATGGCTGATCAGTGTAGACATATATCGCTAGGTCTGATTAATGAGATGCAGTTTTTTTCCTTGCTTCATTGCATTGTTAATTCAAGCCAGGCAGATTCAACTTCTCTGACTGCTGGTTAACAGGATGCCGTGGTGGTGCCAGGGTAGAGCACTGCTGAATCACAGCAAGAAGGCTGCGTGTTCGCATCTCATGGCTGACTGAGGCCTTTCGGTGTGGAGTTTGAGCTGTTTAATGGGTTTAAACTGCAGCATTGCATATCAGGAGCTACAGCTGGGTTAGTAATTATATTTTAGACACCACACACCAAAAAAGTTAGCCACACTAATATCTTGTCTGTGATGGCCTGGCGAGATGTCCAGGGCGCACTCTGCACATGCCGAGTCGGCTGAGATGGGCGCCAGCCTCCCTGTCTCCCTATCTAGGGTTAAGCGGTTCAGAGAATGAATGATTTAATATTTTGCTAGAATGTTTTTAGCCTTGATTACAGCACATGAACGCCATGGCATCATTTCGATAAACTTAACTTTGAAAGCTCTTTCCGTGCATGCGTGAAGTTCTTCCAGGTACACCGGTTTCCTCCCATAGTCCAAAGACATGCACTTTGGGTCAATGTGGGTACTCTAAATTGCCTATAGGTGTAAATGTGAGTGTGAATGGTTGGATGTGTCTGTGTTAGCCAACGTTAGCGATAGACTAACCAGCGGTGTGTATCCCGCCACTCACCTGAAGGCAGCTGAGATTAGGGTCACAGGGGAAAACTGGAGCCAATGGATAAGTGTTATAGAGAACGGATGGTGGTTGGCAGCACAGAAAATTATGTTGTAAACCAATAAAAGAGTATATCTGTCACCTGTCAAGATGGAAGGAAAAAAATTGAGCAGAATGCAGTTAAATTCTTGAGGAAAACCTGCCTCCCTCTGCCAAAAATCTGTTGGGAAGAAGGTTGACCTTCCAACATGGCACTGACCTGAAGTTGACCACACAGCGGCTAAAGAATAAAAGGGTTAATGTCCATGTATGGCCTAGTCAGCCGATAAAAGAGAATCTTTACTGTACAGGATGATACTGAAGATCTGTATTAATAACTAGCCGCAAAAAGCGTGCTAGTCATCTTGAATGCTTTTAAACGATCACATTCTGGCATGACTTTAGGTTAGAAGATCCACATTTCTTAAACCCAGCATCAAAACATTAAAATGAAGCTTAAAGCAGACGAGTACACTTTCAGAAAGGTGGAGCGCTAATCCACTTTATTGATTGGTCTGAAAATTCTGAAATTGGCTACTTAAGAGACATTGTGCGATACAAACATTGCTTTCCAACAACATGGGATACATGGGTTATTTCAAGTCTCAATTCCAAAAGGACAAAAGAAAAAAAAAAAGTTACCACTGCATGATGTTGGACTGAAAAAATAGACTAACTGATGCAATGATCGACTTTCTTTTTCTTAAGATTCAAGTTTCACCACCTTTTTTTTTTTGTCAATGCCATTGTAAACACTTTGCATCCCATTAAATAGGATGAATAACAATGTTGAGAACGATGGAAAAAAAAATCTCAACATGAGCTCTAGGGCTTTTTTTTTTTTCATAATTCAGAAGTGAAATTAATTAAATATTACAAAATAAAAAAACAGACATTTTTTTAGTTACTTGAGCAAAGCAAAAGAAAAGAAAACAAACAAACTGCACTACGGATTGAAACGTTTGAGGGAATCGGCGTCGAAAATACAGCTATAATTGTGCAGATAACTGAAACTGAGCTTATTGTCTGTTACATCAAGATGATTTATAAGTGAAAGCCACCACTACAAAGCAGCAACTTTAAACAGCCTTACTGTACCATAGACTAGAGCAAAAATCAAGTGACGTGTGAAACAAGCCGGAAAAACGGTGGTACGCTTTTTTAAAAATGTACTCCATGATTAGAGGATTATTGCAAAAATGTAAATGACGCTGAAGAGTCCAGACCGCTGCAGAAGCTCCAATAACTTAGATTACAAGTAGTACGCTTTTCCAAAGTTAGTAAGCCAAAACAAAAAGTGCAACAGTGGTGCAGAGGTGTGACACACAGAAGCTTTTTTTTTCTTTTTTTCTTTTCTTTCTTTCTCGCCATGGACATATCAGCATTGTACTTCAGCATTTTAAACAACAACAACAAAAAAAAATTGTGAAGGAGAAAAAGAAAAAGAAAAAAAAAAAAAGAAAAAAAAAGGGAAGATCACAGTTTGATTTCTCCTCCATCAAGGAGGAGGGAATCAAGAAGCTCTCCAAAGTGAAACAGCTTCCTCTGGTGCTCCTCTGGCCGAGAAATAAAGGAGGGAAAAACAGCAGAACGTTGAGCACTTGTTAGCTACCACACAGAGCTGCACTCTGGAGCAGACACCAGAACCGTGAATGAAGAGTTTTCTCTCACAACTACGGGTTCACCACAGGGCACCCGAAAAAAAGAAAAAACAAAAAAACAAAAACAAAACATAATTAAAAATTAAAATACATATATTATGGGTGGGGGAAAAAAAGTAAAAACATTCAGCTTATATTTCTTCTTTCACTGAAGGATCATTCGGCTCCGACACCCAGTGTTCTCAACCAAAACGGAGATCTTTCTACAGGGCTGAAAAACGTGTTTTTGTTTTGTTTTTATTACATCATGCACTCATGTAACAGGTTGAATGCTTCTTACAAAATCTGTGGTGACCCTGGTGTCTCCAGTGCTACGAAGCCAGGCTGTGTGATTGAAATGCTCTCCTCCCTTGGTGCTTCAAATGTACAGGTTCAAGTTCACGCGTCCCATTGGGCGTGGGGGATGTCCTGTTTTTATTTCCCCCTACATTAAGAATAAGAACTTTCTGGATCATTTTAAACCAGCAGGGATCTGATTTAAAAAGTAATAATAAAAACAAACAAACGAAAATCTGGAGCAAAACAAAACAAAACAAAATTCACACTGCAAAAGGTTACTCTATTTACATTTTTTCCGCATTTCTTTAAAGACAAAGAATTTCTTTACAGAAATTAAACAAATTCGAAGCAAGTCTTTATATTTCAAGTTCTTCATCCTCTTTTCTGTTTTTCCATCATTTTGCATTTGCTGATTCAAAAACAGGTGAAATAAAGCTTCTGGACACGGTTTATCCTGAGCGATCAGGCCGTGGCTCCCTCGCAACGCTTTCTACAAGCACAAGAGGAAATTAAAGCATCAGAAGCAAGTGTGCCTCCCCAGGCAATCCCTACTCAAAGTCAGCACCGAGTGGGACGTGTATTAGCTGGGCCACCCTGACAGGGACACGGATTTCGGTGACCCTACGGACCGGGGAAGAGGGTTGGAGGGAGGTCAAAAGGGTCAAGGTTCATATCCCGGCTCAGTCGTCGCTGTCCGACAGGGTTTCGTACTGCTCCGAGAGCAGCGGCGGCTCCCTCTCCCAGGCACGAGATGGAGCACTGGCTCCTCCTCCTGGCTGCTGCTGGGACTGCATGGATGGAGAAGGGCAGGCCATGGAGGTGGGAGGCGTGCTGCTCAACATGCGCATGGTCAGAGGGTTGTAGGGGAACTGCATTGAACCTGAAGAACAGACAGACACGCAGAGAACTATCATCAAGCATCTATCAGCAAACTGAGGCCTGGAAGTGTAAAATATCCCTGCAGGATGGAATATCAATGCTTTTGTTCATCCACAGCCCTCCGAGAACTCACCTGTGGATGAAGGCCGGTCTTCCCAAGCCCAGCTAGGAGCCTGCCTGTGATATTCTCCTTCAGAATGTACAGAGGACACGGATGAGGGTCGCTCTCCGCCCGTGTACGCCTGGCCCGGGTTGGGCGACTTGGATTTCCTACAGCTGGCTTTGCTCTGGAGCTTCTGCTTCGCTGCTGTAGGAAAAGGGACACACGTCTAACTCCAACAAGCACACGCAGGTTCATGGTACTGCACAATACATGTAAAATAAATCTGCTTTAAGAGAAAGAGCTGAATTTTAAAAATCTAAGAAGCAAAAAAAATAAAATTTACTTTTTTTAAATAAATAAATAAACAGACAAATATAAAATAGACAAATAAAAAAAAAATTACATAAATAAAAAATAAATAATAATAATAAAACAAACAAACTTACTTCAAAAATGTTACTTGGCTGGATGAGGGGGAAAAAAAGACTACTAGCATTCATGCTAATTTAGCACACTGATTTTTTTAAAATGTGGTTTAGTGGCTTACTCTATTCTAAATAGATCACATCCTGATCTGACCTGGATTACAACCAGAAATCGGTGCATGGGGTTAAATTACAGTTGAAGAAAAAAACAACAACACACCCCACCACAAACCACTTGTACCTGTAGTATGAAAAGTTATAAACATGGTTAACATGGAGAGGTGTTATTTAAAAGAAAAGCCAGTGTGTCGTATATAAGACAATAACGTGATGATATGTATGCATGTGGGTGTGTTTTCCTTACAATATCTACCTGTGCTGGGGGACGGATTGGCCTCCTGTCGTCCCTCCGAGTTATTGCCGGCTGCTGAAGCTACAGACTGAGCTTGCGGTGTCTGCTCCTCCGATCTGTCCTCCACAGTCCCCATCAGAGCTTTACGGATGATGTCCTCTAGACCGAGGTTGCTGGCTGGGTCGCTGAACGAGTGGTTCCGAAGGTTCACATTACCTGGAAATGGGGAAGAATCTGAATGCTGAACGTTCAGGAAGTGCACAGAAATATATATTCATTTCCAAACAATGATAATCAATGGAAACAAAGATATACACCAATAGCTCACATGCCAGGAAAAGTTAGAGCATCATAAGTATTAAAATGTTTTTTTTTTTTTAAATGTCTATATTAATGCGCAATATCAATATTGAGTATCTTTTAAATGCGTATATGCACCCACCCCTTGAACCCCAAATGTGTAACATGGGGATGACCAAAAAGTGCATTTTTTTGGTAATGTTTGACTGAAATTGACCATATTAGAGTAATATGAAGGAATTCTGCTTTGATCCTTGGCAGCATTATATTAGCTCTAACGCCCGAATACACACCACTCCACACCTCCTTTGATCTCAGCTATGTGTATTTTAATAAGCGCAAAAAAACATAAAACTATGCATTCTAGCCTATATAGACTTTGCATATGATATTATCTACTAGCATAAGAATTTTCACATGCAAAAATGCTAACATGCGGTCTCACTTAACATGCGTTGAGGTACATTGGAACCCAGCATGCGCATATTAACGAGACTCTACTGTATTATAGGGTCAGTATAAATTATTCGAGCTGGTGTAGCAGTGTGAATAAAATGCCCGGTAACACAACACCACAACACACCACACCACAAGAGGTACTCACTTGAGCTTGTTACTGCTGGTAAATTAAAGATCTCTGTGCCAGGCTGTGCATTACCTGGAAAGAAAAAGGACAAAATCATCAAAAAAAATTATAATTTAAAAAGATACTTTTAAGGAATTCTTATTATTTATATAAAAATGCCGCAAACATACACCAACTTTTGCTTCCAAATGTAATTGGTCAATTAGTCAGGACACGTTAGGGGCCCAAAATTAAAACTATCCAAAACTGAGAATTTGGCTTTTCAGGTTGTAGAAATGGGGGTATCGCAGTTCTACTGTACAGCGATTCATTTGGAGCCACACTGGCTCCAAAATCTATTTTTAAATCTATTTTTAATTTATATGTCTGAACTCCGGTGGCACGGTGGTGTATTGGTTAGCACGTCTGCCTCACAACAAGAAGGTCCTGGGTTCGATTTCTGCGTGACGGTTGCATGTTCTCCCTGTGTTTGTGTGGGTTTCCTCCGGGTATTTTGGTTTCCTCCCACAGTCCAAAGACATGCACATTAGGCTAACTGGCTGTTCCAAATTGACCCTAGGTGTGAGTGTGAATGGTTGTGTTTGTGTGTGTTAGCCTTGCGATGGACTGGCGAGCTGTTCAGGGTGTACAACCCTTCACCCAGTGTCGGCTGAGAGGGGCACCAGCGTTTCTTTTTGCCGAGTAATTCCACCAGGCAAAACCATTCAGCTTTGTGTTTCATTTACTGCGTCATAGGCAGCCGTTTTTATCAGCCGCATCATTAACACGATGAGGTACCTTATTTTACGAAGTGGCGAGCTGTGCACTACCAATGCACGAGTTTACATTGAGGTTGTAGTCTATTATTCCTTTTTTTCCCCTCCCTGAACGACAGAGTGACTTGCTAATGCAGTTCTTATTGTAGCGTCACTGACTTTTCAAAGCGATGGTTTGACACGACAGAAAATCAGAACGAGCTCCGACTCACTTATAGAAAGGCAGCAGAATGGTCTCAACGTGGTGCATAAACAATGTCTGTAATGCAAAATTAAACAAGGCGTGATGCCAACCTCACATTCCTCACAAAGCAGAATAAATATTTACTCCTAAAAGCTTTCAAATCCATTTCCACCCCAGAATAACATTTACCTTTCTGAAGCAATTCTATCTTTAAACCTGCCGAGTAGTCTGGGTTCTAAAGGCCCCACTGTGTTACAAACACCAAACATATCTTGACTGAGGGAGAAAATGTTAGCATGATAGCGGTTATTGGGCTCAGTGCAAGCTCAGGTAAGCTAAACACTTCAGAAAGGAAAAAGACAGGCCCTTACCAACATCAGACTTGCGGAAGATCTCCTGTTTCTTGGACATCACCATGGGGGAGGTGCTCTCCAGCTTGGTGAAGAAAGCAGGCAGATAGTTGCCACTACCCGGGGAGCGCGAGTCCATTCTGACATCGGAGAAACGACACAGAGGTTTACAGGTTAAAAGAGGTTATAGGATCAACAGGAGGGAGAGGAATGTTTGGCGATGTGCCAAGTTTCCACTCAGGATGCCAAGCAAAGGTTGCACGGCAAATGGGGATGAGATTACACTGCTCTGATGTATGAACGATGTCCATCAACCAGTATCTGGCTTACTATGCTTTAAAATATGTCCAAGGAACACCCAGCACTTCCTTATCTAATCACACCCATTACAGCTTTAAGTCCTAGCTCATGGCAAGAGAACAGAAGTCAAAAGCCAGTGAAATCATGAAGACTACCACGGGGTAATGAAATCAGACAGCTGGCAGCATTTGGCTTGGTGTTTTAATAGTGACATGCAGGATTACCTCTGCTCTGCGAGATCCTGTTCACGCCTCTGGCTCTGAATCAGGTTGTTCTCTTGTTTCTCCAGCCCTGAGTAGCTTTGTGGAGGGGAGATGGGTTCATAGCTCTCAACGGCACGGCCACCGGTACGCTCAGGAGATTTACCTGGTCTACACGCATAGAGAGAGAAACTGATTTCAGACAGGTTGAAGCTTAACATCAGGATTTAACTATAATAATATGAAGTTAATGTGACTGTCTTTCTATTACGGTATTTTGAGACATTTTTCCCTTTATAGGGATTCTAATAATTTTTCAAGTATACACGACTGACAGCCTTCATGCACACAGAAATATTACAAAACAAACAAAAATAAAAATGTGTAAACAAATACTCTCTAAATGTCTCTACAGCTACACCGGTGCTTGAAAGTTTGTAAACCCTCTAAAAATTTTTCAATAAATTTGCATATGGGAGGCGACATTGTTTTGAGAAAAGTTGCATGTGACTCACTTGTATTGGACAGTAAATACGGAAGCAATTTGAATATGAATTAACAGCGGGTTATACCATTCGTTCACGTAAATGAGCAGACGTTTGTCTGACATATGTAAACGGAAGCTCTTATGTCTTATTATATAATGTGCCTGGTTTCATTTTACTGCCAAGTTCACTAGTTTATATTTGATTTGTTAGTTTAATATCTGTACACTGTTATTTTTGCCATTAACTTGCCTTATATGAAGTGATGAATTCATATCCTATTCTCGTGATTTCGCGTATTTGCGAAAGTGAAACGACAGTCTGTTCAAACGTAATTTTTTCAAACTGCAACTTTGAAAATGTAAATGATAAAGAAAATATACATATGTTCTTGTGTAACAGGAGACTTCGGAAGGCTTGCTTAAAATGTCATCGAATCCAAAAAGTAGATAAAGAGAACCCACTCAAACAAATATTACATAATAATACATATTTATTATACTTGACCATTTATTGATTGAGGAAGATAATCTGTTTCATATTTGTGAGTGGCAAAAGTATATGATCCTTTGCTTTCAGACCTCCTTGTGTAGTGATAACTATAACGAAACATGTCCAGTAACTGTTGATCAGCCCCATGCAAATCAACCTGGAGGGATTTTAGTTCATTCCTTCATACAGAACAGCTGTGGTTTGGGATGTTTATGTCATTCTAAAACATTACATTTATTCTTCTTGAACCATTCGGTGATAAAAACGACTTTTGTCTTTAGGCTTGTTGTGTGGCTGCATAATCCACCTTCCTTGAGATTCAGTTCACAGACACATGTCCTGAGAATCCCTAAATAAAATCATATTTTTACGCAGAAATTTCTAAAGGGTTCACTAACTTTCAAGCACCACTCTATAGTCAATATACTGATCCAATTCGAATTTCATTGGTTAATAATCAACGGACCAGGATGATTCACACCTCTCTTATTAAAAGTACTGAACTCTTTAACTCATTCTAAGCAGTAGATTTAACTGCAGCACTATGCAGTACCTGGATCTGGATTTCTCCGAGGTGTTCTCTGGGGACACTCGATTGGGTGGTTTCTGATGGTGGCCGGGGTTAATGGGGTTCTCCGGACTGTAGCGGTTAGACATTTTGGACCGAGCATTGCTGCCTACTGCTCCGGAGTTTTGGAATGTAGAGGATATGGAGGAAGAGGATAATGAGGAAGAAGAGCTGGAGGAAGGAGGAGGGTCCTGATTCTTGGCAAAGTCCTGGGTTATGATATGCTGCATGATGGAGACAGAGAGAGGTTGATTTCTTGACAATGAAAATGCTTGGCGTGCCTGAATGTCTGATTGTGATTGTTAAATTATCGTGTGAGGTTTGTTGGGTTACCGAGATGTGGTCAGCCAGGGTCATGACACGGTGAGTTTGAGTCGGTGGGGCTGCCGTCGGTACCGATTCCCCCTGCTGCCTGTAGCGACCGAGATCAAATCCTCGAATGGCACCTGTGGTAATCAGAGGGATAGAGTGATGTACGTTTCCATCCACCTGCTTTTTTCCTTTGCACACAAACAAATCTGTCTAAACAACAAGTACGCCAGTACATAATCCTGCTCAAGAAAAGACCGATGCATGGCCGCTTCTTGAAAATAACTGCCATATAATTATACAAACTCCATGCCTTCGTTCTCGATGTTCAAAATGAGTACGTCCAAGACACAGGAAATGGACATACAGGGAATGAACATGGGCCATACTGCATATCTGCAAGTCTTAATCTACTATGATGGAATTTTCACCTGCAGCTGGCTGAGTGCTTTTCTCCGAGGAGAACGAGCGCTCATTCTTCTCCTCTCTCTGAGCCGGGGAACTTGCCGGGCTTATCACCTCGATGGCTCCACTGCTCTGTCCATCATAACGGCTGGATGACACTACACACACGGCGTTAAACCCTTAACAGCCTTTCAAAAACACACCTTTCATTTGTTTACTACTCAATATTTGCACTTTATCTAGATTAGATAGGTCACTAAATACTTACAGCTTCCTGAGGAGTCTGAGCTCTGTGAGCCCCTCTCGCGCGAGTCTTTTTCTGATGCAATCTGACGAGTGATGATGACGTCGATAAAGCTGGCCGCGGTGATGGTGGTCTTTCCGAGCGTGCGCAGCTCTTCCTCTATGCGAGACTTGGTGGGCGGGGGTTTATCTTTGCCACCCGTTGCCCCTACTCCTCCTCCTCCGTTTGGGTATCCAGAAAGTGGTGCTTTCCCAGCAGGAAGTGACATGGCTCGCGAGGTGCTCACCTCATCGTCGCGGGCACCCATGACCTCGTGTTTACCGTCTTTGACCTTTGCTACATCCATCTGGGGTGCAGAGGCTGCGGCGTCCACCAGTGCGGCCAATGCATCTGCAGCAGTGTTGTAGCGGGAAGACGTCTGGACTGCGGCTGCTGCAGGTGGGATCTGCCTGCTCGGGGGTTAAAGGTCAACATCAAGTATAAATTTTAATTATTGAGCAGGTTTTTTTTGTTTTCTTATGGATGGTAAAACCCTGTGTCTGTGTGCGCAATATGGAGCATACATCAGTGGTGTAATGACACTCTTTGTGCCCTGGAAGATGCTGGGCCTCTGCTGGACTACACCCTCCTGGGACCTCATTGAAGGGGACGGCGAACGCAGGAAACCACGGCTACCGGGCCTGCCAGGCTGTTCTGAAGCTGACATGCGCACACACACACGAAAATGGGTACACGGTAATAAAAATTGCCGTCTTTCAGACATGACGCTAGCAGTGAACTTAAAGCAGCCCTTTCATTCAATAACGCTGACAGCGGAGAAATAAACAGTGCGCGGTTTTGTTTTGTCTCACCTCCACGGATGTATTCATTAGTGGCTGCCATACGCTCTCGTTCTCTCTCCCTCTCCTGTTCCCGGTCTCTCTCCCTCTCTCGCTCCTTCTCCCTCTCTTTCTCTCGTTCTCGGAGTTCGCGATCCCTCTCCCTCTCTCTCTCACGCTCCCTTTCACGCTCTCGGTCCCTCTCCATAGTGGCAGCGAGATGTGAAGGGTGTCCTGTAAGAAATTAGAATGCAGACGCAAACACACACACAGAAAGGAACATGGGATAGACGGACATGAGCATCGGAGTCCCTTCACGTTTCATGTAAAGATGAGGAAAAGAAAACAGCGAGTGTTTCCTTGCTGCTAAAGCCAAGCTGGGGAAAGTTGCTTATGTCATAGCATTGATTAAGGCACATAGTAGATCATGAGACATTGCTGAGATGCAAGATGAAAGCAGGAGCCCTTGTGAAGGAGGCATTTAGCAGCTAGAAAGCAACGATTAACACTCTATTATTACTTTATAGTTAACTGTGTGGACACTTTTGATTTTCTACATATAAAATACCCTTTAACAACAACAACAAAAAAAAGTAAAGTAGTTGAAGCAGATATGGCTTATAAACAGCTTTTTTGCTTAATATAAACAAGATCTATGAATATACATACATCATGACTTCTAGTCTGTTGATATGTGATATATAACACTAATCTGTTCTTTACTAATATTATCAGATACTGTGAATAAACCACATCAAATCATATCAGATGTTTGTAGAAGTACTGATCAAGCAATCATAATCAAATTTAAATATAAATATATGTAGCACAAACTGACTTCATGAATAAATTTAAGAAATACTTGGCTCTGGATTTAAAGCAAAAGCTCCAATAAACATAATACACTCACATGACCAACAACTTTGGGTACTATTAGTGATAGTGATTTCTGCAGATAGTGATTTGCAGAGTATAACATAATAGTTTAACTACAGTTCACAGCACTAGCAACTGGACTGAAATGTTGCTACCAACCCTTTTTTTTTTTTTTTTTAATGTTATTTTATTTATTTTGTTTTTTAAAGTGAGGGTATGTCAGTGTTATGCATGTTGCATTACATTTCCCATAGAACACAACGTAAATATTTCACAGGGTCAGAATACCTTATCAACATTAACACTCAGAACAGAGAGAAAGAGAAAGAGAGAGAACACTGGTGACGATAAATCTTATTAAGTGAGCAATTTTCTATTGACAGAAAACCAGTTGAGAAACCCACATGAAACCCTCAGACCACCAACACCACAATTTTCCCATAGAGCTCACAGACACTCTGAAACTGCAAGCACCCTGATTACCAACTTACACCCATCCAAATCATTTCAAATAATCATGATTGTAATCTAGTTTTGAAGTTAGTGGTGAAGATACAGATAAAATTGTAGTGCATACACCCTTTTCACTAAAATCTTGATAGAAATTACTTCTTTTGGGGATCTTTTAAATAATAATAGAAAATTTTATTATATGGCAATGACGGTGCATCATTGGTTGACATGTGGGCAATAAATCGCATACCTTGACCGGGGCGTAACCAACGGGCAAGCTAGCAGCACTATTGACCTACAGTCTTTAGAAGATTCCAGAGAAGCCTTCAGCGTTCTCTTAAAGGGAAGGAGTATACAGGAACACAAAGCGCTCACTAAGTATCGCAAAGTACTCGCTGCTCATCAGACAGCTCTTGTTCACCACAGGAAGGGAAACAAGCTGAAAGCTACTAAAGCCCTCACAGACACTAATGAAGACACATTATTTAGAAGTGGGAGTTTGGAGATAGCACCCCTGCTGAAATGAAAAAGTAACATCTATTAAAAAAGGCTGCCATTTTTTTTTATTTTAACTTTCTTTGCTCAGA
>JBCNYH010000005.1:18510437-18521454 GCA_039654325.1 Tandanus tandanus
ATATATTTAAACATATTTCACGCTAAAATTAAACTTACCTGTAGGATGGATCCTCCCTGGATGAAGGTGGGCTTGTCCGAGGGTTTGGACGTAGGAATGAGCGGAGGCGGGGACGGAATGTTGGGGGGCCGGTGGCGAGCGAATGGAATACGCATTCCATCAGTAAGGGTCTGGAGCATCTGGTTAGGAGCGGGCTGCAGGACTGCGGGAACAACAGCAGGACAAGGAGGAGGGATTAATCGGTGAGCACAGCGACAAAACGGTGTACGTTTTCCAGGGAATGTGAAATCTTAAATGAAGAATCCAGCTGAACCATGGAGCCCTCTCTGTGATCGGATCAAGAACCTAAGACCCAAGGACTGACCCAAGGACACCTGAGCACTCTGATAACATCACCTAAATACAACCCACTTACCCACTGCAGCAGAGGGGCAAGCAGTGGCATCTGTAAGTCTCATTCGGACACCAAGCACTGAGGAGTGATGTGTCATGTGTTGAAATTTTTATTTATTTGATACATATTATATTACTCTATATGTTATTTAAAAAAATTTTTCATCAATGTACATTCTGGACCCCTCCATTTAGCACCCTGAGAATCTCCACCCTTCAACTGATGGACATGTATTACCATGGCAACAATGCTAATAGTGATGTCTCCATCTCCTCTCCAGCCAGTCAGCAGCAGGGTGCCTTTGTGCTTGCTTTCCCTGTTCCTGATTGGCTGAAATAGTGTTGTGTGGCTCACACTGAGCTGCATGTTTTGGATCTTTTGTTTTGTACTGGATTTGAATCCCTTTTAAATAAAATCCACATCCATGCAGTATAACTAAATGTATCCCTTCGATGCCCCACCCAAACTTTCTTCTCTAGTTTAGTTGTAGCCAATTTTCGCACTTCTAGTACTGCCTCCCTATCAACACCCCACCAAGACCACCCAGGGACGGGCGTAAGGAAGCACGTGTCCTCTCCGTGACATGTAATGCTGCCACCCGCATCTTTATGAACTGCTAAAACATACTTATTTGGGGCGGGGCCAAGCCACTTGGAGGGGAAACGCTTTCCACCCCTTCTATGGATGAGCTCACAAGATGCCCATGATTGGCTGGTGACCGCTTTGAGTGACAGGGAGGTGAAAGTATGCCATTCCTCCCTTAGTTAGAGCTCAGCCAATTAGCTCCAATGAACTGCTGGCAGTGGATGGCAGCGTGCATCAAACAACTCCTCTCGTTCCTAACATGGTATTAACGGAGTAGTGATACTTTTCATAGCAAAAGCACTGGTTATGATATAATTAGAATATATAACCTAATGTATAAGGGTCTCACAGCATAAAATGTAGATATATTTACACATCATCATCCATTCAGAAAACATACCATCATCTGTAGCAACCCTGTCCTGTGTAATTCTTACAGTTCTTTAGTAAAGATTCCTTTCAGGTTTGTAAATACTTTGTAAATGGAAATGCTCAGATTAGCAGGTCATTCTTTTTTTTTTAATTACTAATTACCAAGGCAGCACTTAGTACACCTCCTCTGAGCTGGCACATCATGTTTACTTCTAGAAACAAAGCATTATAAGCAGAACGTTCTGTTTTCTGCTTTATCTAATCGTTTATGGGTGCACAGTCAGATTCTGAGAGCTGGGTCCTGCCAGAGAGGTTTCTAGGCTCTGTTCGAGAGGAGGATATGACTCAGGTGTAAACAAACCTAAGCTTTCCTTCACAAACATACTTCTTCAATGTAACCTGGTAAAAGCAGAATGAATAACTTGCAAACGGGAGTTCAAAAGCTTTCTTTTTAAAAACATGGGTCTTCCTATGTGTGTGTGTGTGTGTGTGTGTGTGTTAGTCACAGATACAGTGATAGATGATAAAAATAAACATCCCTCACTCAATGACAGGTGACTCAAGCCACCACAAAAAGCTGCAAAGACCCACTAAATTATTAACTTTCAATTAATTCATATACCCTGTACTGTACATCCAAGTGAAACATTACCTCTGAAGTCTGCTGCCTGACAATAAATTATACATAACAGAGACAAGAATATAAAAAGATGAATTGCTCAGGTGGAACTGGGAGGAGCAAAAAATAGACATTATGGTTACAGAATTTCCAACGATTTGGGACGGGAATAATTTAAATATTTAAAATCTTACAGGAATAAAATACAATGAGGAGTGCAGTTAAAGGAAAAGAATTAACGTTGACGTGGCAGCATCTCATTTATAGGAGCTTATGCGCTTGCTTACGCCCCTCCCTCGGCGGTGGTCGCATGATAGAGAGGCGATACTTGACGGGTAGAAATGCGTTACGACTACATTAAGGGGGGAAAATGGGTATAACAGAATAATGGTATAACAGAATAATACACAGTGGTGATCTTTCATTTCCCAAGTTTCTCTTATCTTCCCGTTCTTATGTTCTGTCCCGTGAATAAGTTTTAGCAACCATGAGCTGGAGGTTTAAAGCCATTCAGCACCAGAACTGTTTTTCTCAGGCAAGAAAAGATGGACAAAATGCTAATAGAGAGTGTGTAGTGAAGGTATAGAACAAAAACAACAGGTGTGTTTACCTGGCGGGACGCTGTAGCGGGCAGGGTTGTTGGGATCGGGTTGGGGCGATGCTTTGCTAGGCTCTCGGGGAGACAGTCTGTAGGGTGAACCGGGTCTCCCTGCCGCGTGAGACTCCTGTTCCATCAGCTTTATATCGTAGGGCATGTAGGGAAACGGCTTACCTGTGACAACAGGACAGTGTCACGTGTCAGTCACACAGGAAAACACATAATTCTAAAATGCGTCATAAACAGGTCACAAAAAAAAAAAAAGATGCTGATCATTCCACTACAAACACTCAAGATGAAATAAACTTCATGAGAAGCTCTAGCATGTCCAGTGATGCGTGATCTAATAGAAGGAACACCAAGTGCACCAAAACCCAGGAAAACGTCTCAGCGCAGACCTGACGCAAACACACGGCGAGAAAAGCCTAAATAACCGGAGCACTTTGCCTAATGGGTATTTCTATGAGAGCGCCTGCCCCGATGTTTTCTCTGGTTCACTGCTTCTGTCTGGCTTTAAAAAAAGAAAAAGGAAAAAAATAAAAAATTTCCCTCCCCAACTCTTATTTTGGCTCTTGTTCTGCTCTTGTTGCCCTGGAAAGCCCTGACCATCATTCCAGAATCAGAAAGACATGCGTTCCTCCGCCCTAAATGAGTCTGGGAAAGCAGAGAGACACCACACCACCCTTAGCAGTCCAAGAAAAAGGGTGAAAAAAGAAAGAGTAGTGCTGTGGACTAATACACAATGTACCGGACTTTCTGCGTGTGTGTGGGAATTTATTTATAGCTTGGAGGGGACAAAAAGTCCCCAATATCTGACCGCTGACCTGCTGGGGGCATTTGGCTGTTCTTCATGGGGGAAACTGTTTTCTTTGCAGTATTGAGTTAAAGGTTATAAAATTAATAGCTATAATAATGATAATGATGTCTTCAAAAGGTCCCCAGGAGGATAATAAAACAAGGTGCGTGTGTGTGGGTCTCTCTGGTTTCATAATTCTTCTTTTTCTTTTTTTCAATGTGAATATAACAACAAACATTCCTCCTCTTCGGTTCAGCAGTTGGTCAGTTCTTCAGAAAAACACGACTGACCAAGACTGAGTCAGACAACTGAGAAAACATACAATCGACAAATGAATCCGAGGATCAGAGACGTCCACTCACACCACTGCAATTCATCACTTCCACCCACTATACTCCCTCAGGTCTTACCCTTGTATACCTTCTGTATACTGATCCACACTTAACACTGTGATTTTATCATCATCATCCTCCTCCCCACTTTATTAGGTCTAATCTTCCAAGGTTCTCACCAGCCAGGTGTGTTTAAAGATGAGATGTTACGCGTTTTTGACCCGTGAATGCTGTTACATTGTTGAATACCTGTGTTAAACAACGCCAAAATGACAACATGGTTAGTGCATATTTAAGTTTTCCCTCTGGGCTGTTTGAGCTGGCAGTAAACACAACATTTTTTCAGATTTTTATTTCTGGACACACACTAATGCGTCCCGACGTGCTGCCCCCCCATGCACGGCCCTATCTCCACCCATCCCTGTCTGCCTTCCAACACTCTGAGTGTCGAGCTTTCAGTTGCTCAAAGGAGACCAATCAAGGCTGAGAAGGCACAGAGGGCAGAGAGACCATAAATGGGAGGCCAAACAGGCATTACAGCACATGCAGTTAAAGTTAACATTTCAGGGCGAGGTGGAAAAGCAGCTTAATGAAGAACTGGGAGTTTTTTGGATTAGGAATCGTACTTTGGTGCTCTACTGGGGCCCGAAGTTAAAAACTAAGGTCTGAAAATGGTTTTAAACTGAATAAGTGGCAGGCCTGGGTTTTACCCAAGTACAGTACTCTAAATGAGAGTTTCCCTATAAGGTCAAATCGAAACACGCGCATGAGTCCTTTACCATATATGGAAGGGGACATGACCTCAGGTGCGTGGGTGGTGTTAAATGGGGCACCACCCATATGCAATGTGTAATTTCTATGAGACCTAGAGAAGTCTGTGTAGGTATTTCTCTATGGTAAGTGCAACAGCACAACAGCAAGATTTAACCACACCATTGATTGACACAAATGACCATTATTATTATTATTATTAGTTGTTGAAATAGTGAAATAAGGAGGAAAAAACAAGAATGGCACTGATCACCAATCAGAACAGAGATTTTGATAGTACTGTGGTATACTGTATGTGAATAACGTTAACTTGTACAGACATCACACACACACTTTTCCACTTATTTTACCAACACAAGGATTTACCATCGCGATCGAGGACAGTGGGACTGCGAGTGATGAATCGCGGCCGACGCTCCACATCTCCAGCCTCTTGTCTCTGGTTGTCCTCCATGTGTGCAGATTCGTGTACAACTTTGATCTGGTGCTGCAGCATGGTAAAGCCACTCAGAGGAGCTCCGACAGGAACACCGGGCGTCCCGAACGGACCTGCAACCTGAGAGAAATGAAGACTACTGGGTCAGAACCGAATCCTTCGTCCTCGATCTTTAACCTTTTCATAAAAAATACTTTTTTTATAACTTTATAGTAATCTGTAGCCTATTACTGCTCCCATTGCACTAAACTCCAGCGACTCCAGGATGCCTGGGATTAAGAGGCAGCGGTGATTCACTTACAGCAGTAATAATTACGGTCATAATCTTCCAATCACATATCAAATCACAGAATATACAGTGACGTGCGTGGCAAATCAGCCCGGCATCATTTCATTTGTGTTCATTCTTGATTCAAGCTGCACCAGATCACATGCTTTTTTGATCGAAAATGATTGGAATTTTATTTTAGTTTTTTTTTTCCCCAGCTGGGTCTGAACTCACGTGGCTGGGCGGTCGGGGCGAGGCTCTATGCCCGAGCCTCTCCCAGTCCCTGGGCCTGACCAGGGGGGCAGAGCTGCTAGGGAAGTGATGAAGGGAACTAGGGGGACTGACCATGGGGGGGATGGTGGCAGCACGTTGTTGGAGCTGCTGCATACTGAGCTGAGCCTGCTTGACCGAGGACACCACCACTGACCCAGAGCCACTGAGAATCGATGGCTTCTCCAGAGAAAACACCCTGGATGGAGAAAGCACAAAAGAGAAAGGAATGGTGGAATAACAAACAAAAGATGAGTTCCTATCATAACAGATGGTTGTGATTAATATCTTCATTAATATTACACCCATTACACATCCCCACGTTCCGCTCTCTCACCTCTGTCTGTCTGGCTCGGCCTCGACATCTTCATCAGCGCTGCAGGTGGCACTCGAGTCGTTGTCCGAATGCGGTGGCTCGCTCTGCTTCTCCTTCTCCCGCAGTTCTGGCTCGGTCTTTACCTGCACCTCTCCCTGGTCTCCTCCCACTGTTTCTGTGTCCTGAGGTTCACTCTTAGGGTGCAGCTGGGCCTCGTCCTTAACCACGGATTCGTCCACCGCTGCTCCTTCGGGACTTTTCTCCAGCTTTACCTGCAGCTCGTTGAAGGGCTCCTGAGCTTTGGTATCTGTATTAGGGACTTTGGGGGAAGCAGCTTCCTGATCCAGGGCTTGGAGTTGTGACTCTGAGGGCTTGGACGTGTCAGACTGAGACGGAGATGGTGCGCTCTCTGTGTCCGAAGAGTTATCTGCACCTGGTTATGAAAAGAAAGAGGAAAATTTCATGTTCAGTGAGTCAGTGTTTGATTCATTGAATCGTTTTCAATTGATTCCTCTTATGTTCAGCGATTCAGTGTTTGAGTCAGTGAATCATTTTAGAGTCAATACTGGCATTTTCAGCAATCTGGTCACTGAATCATTTTACATTGATTCCTCTTATGTTCAGCGATTCAGTGTTTGAGTCAGTGAATCATTTTAGAGTAACTCCTTGCATGCTCAGCAATTTGGTCACTGAATCAGTGGATCATTTTATATTGATTCCTCTTATTTTCAGCTATTCAGAGTCTGAGTCCGTGAATACTTTGCGTGTTCAGCAGGTCAGGGTTTGAGTTAGCAAATCCTATATGATTCACTCCTTTCACTTGGCCTTGTGTAATCCATGATAGAGGTATCCAACATTTAAGTGCATGCAATGAGAATAACAGACACACACACACACACATGTGTTTGTTTGGGTGTGTGTTAGTATATATTTATTTGTTATATATTTTAACATTTTAATGCAATTCAAATGAATCACTGAAAAACTCCTAATTATTTTGAAGCATATCAGCTAAATAAAATAAACAAGGACATAAATAAATAAATAAAAGAAAGAACTGACACAGCTGACTGGGACAGATGGAAACGTAGACAGTGGAGAGGCGGATATGAGACTGGAAACATTGAATTAGGGCAGTGTGGAAAGACATGTATAAAAAACAGTAGTGTGAGAGAGAGATAGAGAGAGAGAGAGAGAGAGAGAGACACAGATAGAGAGAGAGAGAGAGAGAGAGAGAGAGAGAGAGAGAGAGACATCCCACTAGATCAAACGAGCGAAGCAGGGACTCTGCGTTCCCAACAGTGCACTTTCGAGAGTCTTCAAAGCCAAAGAACACTTATATAAGAGCAAGCCTGGCACTCAGAATTAGTCCAGCTCCATGCTCTCTCTGTAGCTCTCGCCACTTGTTTGCTCCTCGTTTGACCACATTTTGTGTTCATTAAAAAAAAAAAAAAAAAAAACAGTTGTAGAACGGTTGAGAATTTGCTCTTTGTATTTCAGAGTCTGTTTCTGTTCTCACCTTCACTGTCGTCTGGGTTTTCCTCGTCATCATCGGCTGAACCGGTGGCCACACTGTCACTCTGAGATGCATCTCGCGCGTGTAAACGTCCAGATGACTACAAAAAGCAAAAACACACAATAATTTACTTATGCTTATATACTATATATAAAATATTGTATTACATCACGAGCAGTGGAAGTTTCTTATTCTCGATAGTGGATCAGGAGCCAATATCAGAAACACATTTACAACTGGGGCAATTTAAGGTCACCAGTCCACCTACTGGCATATTTAAGGAGGTGGGAGGAAATGGAAGAGCCCAGACAAAACCCACCCAAACCGTGGAAAAACCAAAACTTCACACAGACAATGACTGAAGTATCACAGTGCCATCCGTCTTCAATATGACTTAAGAGCCAAGCACATTTTTTGAGTAAACAAATTTGATAGTACGTGCAATCTGATTGGCTGGTGAGTGGTTCAGAATTTCTCCATAGAATATGGACAATTAATTTTTTTCTCAGCCCACCAGCACTCGACAAAAACACAAACTTCAAAGTCAATCTTTTCCCTCTCTCCTTTTAAAAAAATTAACTCAGAATAAAACTCAAAAACAAAAACAACAACAACAACAAAAAACACTTTACTCTCTACATCAGAGTTGTCAGATGAGAAAAATAAAAGAAAAAAGAAAAAAAAAAGCTACACGATAAATAACTTATGACCTTGTTATTGTAACTCCAGTCCTCGGCTTTGGTGCATTGTCCTCACTATCGCTCGGTCATTACATCAAAGCCTCGGTCTGGAATTTCCCTGCACTGACGTCATGCTCAGTTAATAAGCATTATATCTTTCTGCCACTAAAAGTGTGCCGTACTTCACCTGCTTGGTCTGAGGGAGCAGGTCATCCAGGTTGTGCCTCCTCTTGTAGTTGAAGTAGAAGTTCTTGCACTGGGCCTCACTTTTGGTGCCCACCATTTTCGCAATGGCTGACCAGTTCCGGCCATGTTCCACCAGTCCTGCAGAAGGAGAGTAACACCTTGTATGAGTTATACGTGAAGATGGTAAAATGTGGCTCCAACACTGGTAACACTTCACACAAAGTTACTTCGAGGCATGTGAACTGGATACCTGCTCTTGGGCTTTACTTTCCTCTGAGTGTCCTCCAAGAGAAGGTATGTCCAGATTACTGCTCAATTTATCACAAACTAGCTGCACCATACAAGAGAACCAGATAAACTTAGCTAAAACTGACAAATCTCAACCCTCACCCATCCGTACTTGAGATTGTCCGTCAGTAGTTACTGTAGTACTGTACTCTATAGTGAGGCTAATCGTCCAATCTGCCTGGCAGCAGTGCAAACATCTAAACTTGGGGAAAGTTCAGTGAAGCTTGATGAACCATTCCCACAGTGTGACAGTGACAGGACACCATTCATCTTCCATTTATCTGTGTCACGCAAACACGATTTCAACAGCTGCAATTACAAACCTGTTGTGTTGTGAAAGTTAGCAACTTTAAAGAAGGCTTAGCTTCACCACAAACAGAGCAACATCATGTCATGGTGTGTATTGCAGCTCAACAGGTCAACAGATTTCCAGAAAAAAATGGCAATTTATATTCTAAACCATAAACTGCACATGTACATGTTAATGAAATAAAATTCCCACATGTGAACAAGTAAACAGTAATAAATGAAGCTCAGTCAATATTTAATGTCATGACCCTCTGCTTTAACAATAATAAAAAAAAAAGAGGGAGTCGTATCGGGTACAACTTGCAGGGTTTTTTTTTTTTTAAGCTTCTAAGTTTTATTGAGCATCTTTGAGACCAGTTCTTCTGAAGATTTTGACTGTTGCTTCTTATTTTGAATGAGCAAACGTTTACATACATTTTTTAAGTCTGAAAATGGGGCTCTTATGTAATACACTGCATTGTTGACTTTTTTTCCCCTGAAACATTTAATTCTGGCCTTGAAAACTCAGTTCGTAAAAAAGTTTTTTTTTTTTTTTTTTTTTTTAATAAATAAATAAAAAACAAGTACCTGTGACTTTTTTCACAGTACTAAATATTAGTGTGGAAACAAATTACTTATAAACTTAAAAGTTAAATATATATAAAACTTAATCAATTATATACATAAAAATCATTCATGGACTTGCTATTAAAAAGCATATTAATAACAGTAATAATTAATTTTATATATATCTATTACTGCATTTCATGATGGATTCATTTTTTTACTAAAATGACTTCAGTTTTAATTCTACAACAATTTTAGCTAATGTTTAATTCGACAAAGCTCTACATGGATAAACCTAATAGAAAATATTTCAAATACTAAAAATGGAGCAACACCGAAAAAATGGCATATGTAATTTTTGACATCTCTACACCTGTTGTGTGTTGTCTTGAATGACAAAGATTTTTGAATAAAAAGGAAATTATATTAATAGTATTTAGTACTAAGTATATTAGTATATAGTATTTATAGTAACCACTTTAGCATTGATTGGACTTGGTTTCTTTTTTTTTGTTTTGGTTTTTTGTAAACAGTATCTGCTCCTTCCTGTGAAAATATGTTGAAATTCTCCCCATGATAATCACATACACTGCAGATATGGATGGCAAAAACAGGCTGGAAAATGCTGCAGAATGTGACTGAGGACAGAACCCCTGACACTAAATAACCTGAGAAATTTTCAGTAACTCACAGCTGAGGTGAAAAGTTCTGTAGACTGTCATTTCTGAGTGAGAAAAACCTGACCGCGCTGGATGTTGCTAGCCTACAGCGCATCACATCAATGCACTATACTACATAACTACCCTTAATCACAGCTGAGTGCCTCACCGCTCTGTCCAACCTCGCCCAAGACCTCAGAGCACTGAAATGACACCGCCGCTATTAGCGAGTAAGACAGTAACGCTTGGAAGGATTCTGGTAAAAGGTTTGCTTTGATCTTCATTTAACATTTATCCTTTTATTCGGGTTATTTTGAGTCTCACGGTGTACAGTGAAACACCATTAAGAAACGTGTCCTCTTTCTACAGAAATATGTGCACATGACACACACCCTAGTGTTTCCCTCTTCCTTCTTCCTCTTTTAACTTATGCTTTTTAGCACAGAAGAGGAAACGAGCAAATAGATAAAGGAAGGAAAATGATGACGGCAGTCTGGCCACAGCGAAACAGTGTCAACTAAAGTTCAGAAACCGGTGTGTGTGTATAAGTTCTTTACAAACAGAATGTAGGACACTCATTAGATAAAAAAACATCACAATGACATGTGAGAGCGCCGAGAGAACAGCTTACGTGTCCCAACTTATACTGTAATGATTAATAAGCAATATAGATCCACAGCAGAGTCCATGTCACCTCTATGTTCATAAAACATGACCGCTATTTAAAATTTATTTATTTATTTATTTATTTTGGATTTCCCCCCATTTTACTCCCTAATTTAGTCGTATCCAATTCCCACCCATCAACTTTTGCCTTCTCTAACCACCATCGACCAGGGAGGGGCGTAAGAGCAAGCACACGCCCCCTCCGTGACATGCGATGCTACCACCCGCCTTTTTATCGAACTGCTGCGCATGCGTATTCGGGGGCGGCCTAACACACACGGAGGGAAAGCGCTATCCGCCCCCTCGTACGAATGAGCTCACAGACGCCCATGTTTGGCTGGTGATTGCTGTGAGTGACAGGGAAGTGAGCGTATGCCATCCCTCCCTCCCGTGAGAGCTCAGCCAATTAG
>JBCNYH010000005.1:18531456-18557301 GCA_039654325.1 Tandanus tandanus
AGAGAGAGAGAGAGAGAGAGAGAGAGAGAGAGAGAGAGAGAGAGAGCGAGAGAGAGAGAGAGAGAGAGAGAGAGAGAAAAGGAAGTTTAATTGCTCCTATTTGCTGCCTCCCCTTTACATCCCCATAATGAATGTTATCCACCTGAGACACACGCCATCACCACAGCAACATGCAAACTCCAGAAAGTGAGACAGATGGACAAAGCGGGAGACAAAACCCGGAACAGCCTGAACTGAGCTGTGGTTCTCAGAGAAGGGAAGGGAGGAGTAAAAAGAAAGAAAGAAGGGAAAATGGAAAAAAAAAGCCTCAAATGTCAGAGGACACAGGCTTCAGCCAGCAGCCCTGATGGATCCAACAGACGCATTTCTGACGGAGCCGAAAGAGGGGGGGGAAAGCGTTCTGTGTAAACAGCTCTTTTTTCATTTCCTTGGCTGTAAACTCAGAGCGCAGAAGTGGGTCAGCGACGCAGCGAAAAACGCCAGCTCATGTCAGTGTTTTCCGTTTTGGTGCTTTTTCTCCCTCAGGTTTCAGCAAATGGACCTCCTTGTACCTCCTACTCACTTTTCGCTTTCTTTTCCGTGAACAGGAAACAAACAAACTGTTTCGTAATCCATATGGTGTATAATTGATCAACTGCTCATAGCCAAACACTGACACTGAGGTTCTGACAAACCCAAACCCTGGAGTGTGTGAAAGTGCCTCAGAGTGTTTGTACCTCGTGCTTGGATGTCCATGGTGGTCACAGGAGCAGGTTTCCCGAGTTCGCGTGCAGGCTTCGGTGCTGGCTCTGGTTTGGGAGGAGGAACAGGTTCCGGTAAAACTAGGGGGGGCGGCACGACATTTACCGTCACTTTTACAGATGTTTAGAAGAAACGCAGACGTGTATGTGTGTCATCAGTTACTCAAATATAAACAGTGTTACACTGATGAACAAACACACAGATGTAAGCACTGATTCGAGGGTTTTATACTGATAGCAGTACATGAGCTCTAGGCTCAGCTGTGCGTGTGTGATGTGAGTGTGTGTTTTACCAGGCTCAGGTTGTGGGGGTGGTGGTGGTGTCGGTGATGCTGCTGGTGGTTCTTCTGTAGCAGTACTAGCAGCTTCATTGGCCATGGAGCGCGTGGTGATTCGGCCTTTACGCCGTCCCTGGCTGTTCGCGGTCTTGCGACCGCGTGGCGTGTTCTGCTCCTTCCCCTCCTCGTCCTCTGCCTCACACTTCTCTTTGTCTTTGCTAATGTCCCTGTACCAAAACACACAGGTGCTCCTGGATGGATCATCGATTTTGGGCGTGGTGATACACAGCACTCTTATATGTTGTACAGATTTACGCCAGTGGTAGCTCAGTGATTAAGGCTCTGGGTTACTGATCAGAAGGTCAGCAGGTTCAAGCCTCAGTACCAACAAGCTGCCTCTGTTGGGCCCTTGAGTAAGGCCCTTAACACTCTGCTCAGGTGCATAAATGAGAAAAAGTTGCCATGGATATAAATATATTACAATAATGTAATGCAGTGATTCTCATTAAAATATGCTGCACGCATAAGATTTTTACAGAGGCAGCTGACATTCGACAATAAGGTGGTAGATTTACTCGCTGACTACAGTTCATGTTCATAGGTGAGATGAGAACCAGACCAGACAATAGTGTTCCAGTTCTACGCTTGGTCACATTTATAAAACACACTGATGTGTAGCATGCCCACGGCCAAACTAAACCGTACTTGGGCCCCAACTGAACTACACCCAAGCCCGGCTGATCTGCACCTCAGTCCGCTTCTTCCACGCAGCCCAGCTGAACCGGTGCCCAAGCACAGTATGTGATCACCGCACCAGTCCAACAAATCACTTTTTTTTTAACCACTCCAAATTTGTAAGTAGCATCTTCAGTGTAGAGTGTAAGGATTTTTATTGACTCTAAATGAGTCCTAACTAATGACGGAGATTCTACTTCAGTTCAACACCAGCCCCTGTCGACAAAACTCTAACTTCAAATAGGACACAGCAGGGTTCCCCCCTGTCTACATGTAAGGGCCATCCCATTCTCAGAAGCCCATCTGTGTCAATATAAACAGATACTTGTGACCCGTGCAGGTCATCTCCACAAAATTTATTCTAAGAATACGTGATATAGACCATTATATGAGAAAGCATGGAGGAAGGAGGAAGGGATGGCGAAATAGAAAAGAGATGGAGAGAGCCAGGAGCTACTTATGAATCGTTCTCATTTAGTAGTGGAAGAGGTTGTCTGTGGCAGGAGGCCAAGCTGACTTTAATAAGTGGCCTAGGCTCATATTCCTCTCATATCCCTCTTTCTGCTAAAAGAGAAAACAAGAAGTTGGTCCTGTATAAACAGCCAGGGCACCAAAAAAAAAAACCACACCACCAAATAGGGCCTGTAGGTATGATTGGGAAAGCTCTGTGACCTTCTGTGCTATAATATAAGAGACTTTTTGATGGGAAAATTTCGCTTGAATTTATGTCAGGCTTTTCTACAGGATTAGTGATGTCAGGGTCCCTGCACAGCCAATGGTCTGAGTCGGAGCAAAACACATCTCAGCCTGTGGGAGAAAACAAACAAACAAACAAACAAACATCCACTCACTTCGAGTCCTCTTTTTCATCTTTCTCCTCCTCGTCCTTCTTTTCCTCTTCCTCTTTCTTGTCCGATTTCTCAGACTTGTCCTCCTCGTTCTTTTCGTCGGACTTGTCTTCCTGTGACGGACGCGTTATCTGCTTTGAGAGGGCAGACACAAAGCCGAGCGTGGTTACACTGCCGTGCTGCTCAGACAGTAAAATCCCCGATTAACAGTCATTCACTGGTTTAATCAATAAGCATGCAGTGTTAGGATTTCAACAGGAAAGAGAAGAGATGAGGAATGTGGTAGATTCTATTCTAGGAATCAGCTTTGCATACCAAAAAAAAACAGTCTCGCAATCATTATAGAGAGAGAAAAAAAATTACAAGTCAAACAAAACAAAAGACAAAACCTCAAAATCGCAGCTCATTCCTGTTGTGGGGAAAAACTGCATCTGCTCAACCCGACTCCCTCCTCTTCACTTCAATTCAATCTATCCAAACCCACTTCCTTTTGAAAGGTAGGCAAAGTCTGTTGAGCTTTTTACACCTGAGCCTGCTGGTTCATCAACACCAGAGCTTATCCCAGTTTCTGTAGCGTGAAGCGACTAGCAGTTCAACTCCTCCTGATTGGGTCACTAGTCAGGTGAACTGGGGCACACTTTCGGTTAAGACCTTGCCCATTAAGTCAGAATCTCACAGAGAGGCGAACGCTGATGAACGTCGTGAATTTTGGATTCGCCAACTTTTCTGATGATTGTTGATGAAAATCAGGGTTCGCCTTTGTCATTTTGCGACATTTAGCGACAATTGGCAACATTCACGCGCATATTTGCGAAACTGTCTGCGAAAGACAGTTGGTGAATATTAACGACTGATAGCAAATGCTAGGTGACAGTTAGCCACTCTTACCATTGTTTGGGAATGTATGGGACATTTTGACAGCAACTGTTAGGATACCTGGCGAATGCCAGGCGAATCTTAGAAATGATCCACGCAAGCCCTGTTAAAAGGGTGAGCAAACCCTCCACAGATATAGAACATGGACTTCCAAAATATGAAAATGGATTTCTGTCAGGAAGAAGCCCAACATGCTGCTGCCTTTGAGGAAGAATTGCTTTATCAGGCTGCTGCTTATCTGGTAGCTAAACTACAGCAGAAGATGAGGAAAGAAGAAAAACAATGATTGATGGACCCAACCCTATAAAAACAAAAAAACAAACAAACAAAAAAGGCTAGCAAACCCCCCAGCACTATGTTCACTACTTGGCAAAAAAAAAAAAAAGGCGACACGTGATACAATCATTTGCAAACGCTTACAATTGTTTTGCTAATGTTTGCGGGGGAAAATAAATTCCAAAATTTCTTTGCGACCCTTAAAATGTTTGTGAACTGTTCAGCAACCTTTTATGCCCCCTGACAAAACCCAAAATTTGCTACCTTCGACAACATTCGCCGCTCCATGAAATACTAGCTTTAGCACGGCGGGGGTTTGATGGGATTCAAACTCATGACCTCTCGATCGAGAGCCCAGCACCCTAACCACTACACCACCGGCCCCACTTCTGAAAACCCGAGGAAAGAAAATGATGAGCTCCTATCCAGGGAAAAGGTGAGGCAAGACTTTCATTGACCTGGATGAAGCCCGGTTCTGCGCTTCAAAGAATAATTCCGATAAAGGTTATACGTGTAAGAAGGTTGTGTGACTGTACCTTCAGATGCATAATTAAAACAATGACTACACACACACACACACTAAAATATTGTAGGCTTAATAAAAACAGGAAGTACGTCAAATGGCCTCGTTAAAAAAGTAAAGTGAAAACTGAGAGAAAGATTGCACAAGAAGGATAAAAAAAAATAAATGACAGTGATGTCATTGAAGTAGGATGGCGAGTTGGAACATGCTCCAAAGATAAGCTTAGCACGATGAGGTGCTTTGATGATGTTCACATGGAAGGGGTTGTGTGGAAGGACGGACTTTCGCCCTGGCTCCAAAATCACAATCGGTTCATTGTAGACGGAACTCAGTTCAAAGACGGGGGAAAGCAAAGACTTCAGCCGAGGGTAGATCAGAGGAACGCGAGGATGCTTGGCGGCCCTGCGACTGGGTTAAAGCTACATGCGCTGTACGGGAAAACAAAAACTGGAGCGTCCTTAAAATGTCAGTCCTCCCTTCCTGGGATGTAGAAAGGAAAGTGCTTGGGGATGATCCAAAGGAAATTGTCACACCAAAAAAACACAAAAAAAAAACAAAACCACGTAGTGGTAGATGAGGGGACAAGGGCACATTTCACATTGTAGCAACATAGCGTGTGTTTGCCTTCTTTCAAACCTGCCACACCTTCCCTCCAGGGGTACCAATATTTCTGAAGCCAACAGTACTTATAGAAATGCTAATCAGTTATGATACAACCTGGCCTGTTTTTTCCCCTCAAACTAAAATGTAGACGCTCTTTATTGGGTTAAAATTGTTAGGAGAACACAGCTGCCTCAGCCAAGACAAACAAGCAACGCAGACACCAGATGGGGCCAAGGAATGTCAAAGGCTCGACAGTGGGGGGAGAGGGAGAGGGAGGGAGAGAGAGAGAGAGAGAGGGAGGGAGAGAGAGAGAGAGAGAGAGGAAAGACGTGAAGAAAGAGGAAAAAGGGAACGAGGCGGAAATTAAAGCGACATGGATGAAGAATGCAACTATACTGCAAAAATCCCATTAAACTGCCTGAGTCTTAAACCAGAGTGAAAAAAACACCCAATTAAAGGTAATAATTAAAAAGTACACAGCGAACGGGTTCTCGAGTGGCGTTCTCAGGAAGCTTGGAGCAGAAAAGGAGCTCACGTCACGTATACGCACGCCAGTCGTGTTCCCAAGCTCTCTACTTCCACTTAGACTCTATTAATAAACCAAAGTGCTCACGATAATAAAGAGCCTTTTCCTTCATCATACTGAGAGAATCAAGCACTTCAGGGCGGTCAACAATTGGTCCTTTATTTTGTCTTTTTGTTCAGAAAAATAATGTTCTTTAACTCCCCCCCCCCCCCCCCTCCAAAAAAAAGCAGTCAATCAAGAAAGAAGTGACATCATCATCATCCTCCCAGACTAGTGCATACAAACTAGTTCACTGTATTACAGGCAAATTAAAATGTACCAATATACAAGTCTTCGCACTGCCTAAAAGAACAGTTCCACATGAGATTCTGTTTCTTTTCTGTTCATTATTTACGAGTACCGGTATCAGTCATCATTACAGCATAATATGTGCGTATGTGATACGTTTAAGTGATACAGACACTTATTTTAACATGAATGACCCTAAAAAGCACAAAACCGGTCATTTTATCCCGTGGATTACTAGCGGGGGCTAGCAGTTTAAGGGGGCACTCACACCTTGTCAGATAGTGTAATCGGACGTCTGATGGACAGAAACTTTGTGCAAGAAAATTATTCGGTGTTGAAAGTAGTCCCTGTTGCTGCTCTAGATTCTCACAACACCCTGGAGGATGTAACAATACGCATGAAAACCGCACAATCAGCAAACTTCTTTGCCTGGTGGAGTCCGTTCTAAGTTTTGTGCACGCAAAAAACGTTCTACCATATTAAACAGACCTTGTCTGACAAGGAATGCATTCGCTGAATGAGAAATGGACAAGAAACACGTGCAAACAGGGACACTACCACCTGTTCACTCTATCCGGCAAGGTGTGAAAAGTAGGTCAAGGTCACTCAAACACAAACTCATCCTAGCACTCATAGTAGTACCATACCAAACCTGAAAGCCCCAGCTTCAGCGCGCGGCAAGTAAATGCCCAGAAACTAAAGTTTGACGGACAGACGGAACCCATTCCTATATATTTCCTCTATAAGTACATTCACCACAATTTATAATTCCTCCAACACTCAGTCAGTTATAAGGCTTTCTGGAACTTTCACTATCCCAGTGTCATCCCCTAAGGAAACACCCCAGATAGGACACACAGATCATTCAGGTCCAGGTCATTCTGATCAGACGTCAAATCCAGCTGCCTGTGAGCCAGGTTTTCTGCTAGACTTCCTCTCCTAGGAAGTGAGGTTCGAACTCAGATGGTACCTTGAATCTCCCTCAAGTCCCTACAGCCAAGTCTCCAACCAGGTCTCCAACATTGCTTGCATCTTTAGAAGGTGGGATGTCCGCGTCCTGTTACTGTACCCATGTTATATTAACGCTACCTTCTGATTTGGGGCGAAAAATAACATTGTGGATGCCGTGTGTTCAATTCAAACCCTTTTCCTACTAAGCTCTTTGCTTTATTATTTATCTCCTTTAGTGCAAATGCATGATGTACTTCAGACAATGCAATCTGTCTAATAGCTTCTAGCCTCATGATAAGGGGTGGACGGCAGTTCAGTCAGATCCAACCTGGGTGCAAACTCAAAAGAGACACTGCTGTACATGCACACATGAACATATACACCCCCCTCACTTAGTAGACCACTTCTGACTGCTCCAACCCTTTTGATCAGACATTAAATGGATTCAAACTGAAGGACTGGTTTAAAGCAGAGGTCTCACATAGCCGGCTGAGCACTGTGGCTGGAATTACTGTGCCATCCAATGACCAATCAGGCGAACTTTTGGGGCGGTCTCATGCAAAAATACAGGTGGTGAAAATATGCACTTGCCAAAGTGGTCATGTCTTGTGGTGAGTGCTCTTCTATATGCATTATGTCCACGGAAATTTACGGTAATATCCGGTAAGCCATGCATACCTCATGGATGCCTTCACGGGTGAGCTGGTCCAGCGATCCACCCAGGGAAATCAAGCTAGCTCCGCAGTTCTCACTTATTCCAAAGGAAGTGCCCAGAACACTTAGGGTATCATGCTGGTTGGCCTCCGAAAGGCTAAAAATGGTCTACCATGAAGTCATTCTGGCTATGTGAGACCAAGGCTTAAGTGAATTTACTCCTGATGTGGTGAACAGCAGGGGTTGTGAAATTGTGAAAGAGGCTGTACAAGCCTCCTTTATTTGAGCACTTGAATGGAGGCTTCGGATCGGTCCATTTTCTGCTGATTCACTAGGCCCTTATTTGAGTTAGGAAATTATAGACTCGCTAGCCGACGGCCTCCAAAAGCTCGAGTGCATGGAAACGCAACTGACTTCAGGCTGGAATGTGGAGCAGCAGCAGGACTGAACCGGAGTAAGACGTTTCTCTCCAGCAATAATGGGCGTCTTCTTGGACTGTAGAACACTTTCGAGAGAACAACAGAAACTCAAACGTGAGTCAAAACAAAAGCTCATTAATATCTAAACTCAAACTGACTGACTTTTTATCGATTGAATTACACAAGATGCATTTACTTCTGTTATTTTTTGATAGACAAGTAAACATACCGCATACCTAGCATTCACAACGTAACGCAGCTCCACACACACACACACACACACACACACACACACACACACACACACACACAATCACACACTGTTGGGAGACAGGGATAGGCCAGATGGTCAGAGTCTGAGGCTTTTTTGACTGGCACTCACAGCCGTACGGCAAACTTTTCTACTTCCTGTCCTGGTCATGGGAAAGTGGGTCATACCACTGTGACGAGGGTGAAGAGTTCTACCATCGCTCACAAAACACACACACACTCTCTCTCTGTGCGAAGCTGAGAACGTCACACAGTGCATCACACATAATCGACCAACAGGGCAGCTTCACTCCTCTTAATCTTCATTTTCCCCAGAAGTGTTTAGTTGGACCCCCCCCCAGCATGTCAAAGTGGAGAGGGAAAAGTTCCAGATAGAACTCTGTTTGATGGAAATGGGTGCAGAATTAAAGAGAATCAACAATGCTGCTGTCTGTCCAGCCCTATAATAATCATAATAATAATAATAATAATAATAATACGGCAGTGTCTTGTCTCAAATGACACAACTAGAGCTTCTTGCCAGGACTTCCCGCATCCTCTACAGCCCTGGAAAGCCAGTATGTGAATGGGTCTCAGCAAAAACCTTTTTAATTATTGATAATAGAACATCTACGCCGTCCTCCAGCAGCTTCAGTGATCAGTAGTGCAGCAAAGCACCCTGTTTAACACACATGCATCAAGAGTGGACCTTTTTTTTTTTTTTTTTTTAAAGAAGCAACATAGACGTTCATAGGATACAGAACCAATTCCACTCAGACTGCACAAAATGTGACCATCAAGGCTAAAATTAGAATAAAAAGCTTGTAGCCCCTGAATGACAAGACCGCGTGTCTCGTCTGTGTGTGTAGGTAGCAAGCTTAAATTCTGATGATGCCAGAGTTTATGATGGGATCAATGTTGTCTCTTTTCCACCCTCACCGCCAATCACAGGAAAACAAACGATTGGTCTGGGCATCTTTGAGCTTATGTATGTGGAAGAGGGCGGATGGAACATGCCTCGGAGTATGCTGTTCCGTGTGACGTGCCATGAGCAGCAGCTAGAAATGTGGTGTGGCGTCTGGGTTTATTCGAGCTCATCTCAGAGCAAATGCATGTCAGACCTCACCCTCCTTGATCGGTAGAATTTGTATGATAGAGGAGAACTGGATGATAGGTGGGAGCTTGACAAAGTGGGGGATTAAAGGGGGGGTGTGTGTGTGTGTGTGTGTGTGTGTGTGTGTGTTTAAATCCTAAAAAATAAATAAATGCAAAAAAAAAAAACCCCCCAGGCATCTGTACTCATACTTGAATGCACGTGTCAATGTGTCCACTAGGGGGCAGAAAATGAAAGTTAATGACTGGATGAATAAGGAGAAGAGAGAATAGGGAGATAATCCTGACAGGCATGATGTACACCTAGGTTCTGTATCACAGTTACCGTATAATTAGGAACGAGGATTTTTATTTTTTATATAATATATTTTTATATAATTTATTTTATATATAATCAGATAATTGCACCAGCTTTTACATAGGGTTTAATAACAATGCGCCATATATACTAATATACTATATTCCCGTTTCTACAGTAAAAGGGACCTGCAAATTCTGCACATGATGTAGGACTAACAGATTATAACAGAAAAGACTCTTGGTAACATGATAATCTATAGAGCTATTATAATTGTTTATCAAATTCACTTCAAAAAAAAAAAGAATCTAGTGACAGGACACTGGTTATAACAAAATGATGACAAGAATTTGTTTCGTAGACGTTGCATAACATGAAATGTAACTATAAATGGTTAACAAGTACACTATGTTGCTGATTAATAAATGAAATATGGTAATTAGGCATGTTACAGTATATAGTGTGATTATAAAAATTTAGGATGCTTTGAGTGATTGGGGAAATAACGGAATACAATTCAACTAACTGTAACTGCATTGTTTACACAGCAGAGGGTGCAATACCACAAGAAGAAATTCACTTAGCATTAGCATTGTTGGCAAAAGCAGCGATGCTGCGAAAACACACAACAGACCGAAAATGGGAAAATATTTTGTACTATTGACTTCAAAAATTACTTAACAAAAAAAATAAAATAAATAATAATAATAAATACATTTTAAAACTCTGAACTTTCTTCTTACTGTCTGCTAACACCTAAAAAAAAAAAGGGAGACTAGAGGAAGTTGTTTTATATTTAGGTCTGACTACAGCCTTCACAATGTTCATAAAAGGCCTATTTGTTTTATAACTTTTTTAATTTTTTTTTGCAAAAGCAACGTTATAGATAATAGGCTACTGTATTTTCCTCCAAACATTTACAAACATTTGTTAATAATTATTGTAGTTTACTAAGAAATTTAACAAAACGAATATTCAAGTAGAATTTTTTTAGGCAAAAAAATTTTCATTCGATTTCTTGAGTATCATTACATGGGTAATTATAATCGCTCATAAATTGCTGAGGTGTAAGCGTAATAAAAAAAGAAAACTGTTAGTGTGTTATGAGAATACAACCCACTCTAAAAATCATCCTATAGATCTACACACCCTACTGTGTTTCATTCCTTACATACAAAAACTTTCATCTGAAACGCAGCTTAACACTTATTAAAAATAAAGTCTTACACTCTGGCAAATTTACATGCATCTTAAACAGTTATATAGCAAACATTCCACTGAATCCCTTCAGAAAACCTACCAAATAAAAAAGCTCCTGTCTTGTCACAACCAGACACACCCCCCTGGCCTCATCCAATCAGCATTATTCTGACGCATGGCAGACAGTTAGGATTTTGGCAGACCACACCTTTGCCTGTCAGTGTGTTTCTGTGTGCCACGCTTACCCATAAACCTCCTCTGTCTAAACACAAATATGCTTCAAGCACACATTTGTACAGCACACTCCAGCAACACACACACTAGTACAAATAACTAGTGACTCATTCAACAAAATCACTTCAGAGAAACTGAATTTAAAACACTTGCATTCCTTCAAAACCTCAAAATCGCTGAAAGTAAATGACTTGATGCTTCATCAGGTTAACTGCACGATTCTTTAAACGCTAATTCGGATTCAAAATAAGTGCACAAACATGCAACCAGATTTAAATGTAAAAAAAAATAAAAAATAAAAAACAGTCACAAGGCGAAAAATCCAGATGTTGCGGGGGGAAAAAAGGCCAAGAGTTTTTATAACCGAGCATGTTACAGCACCAAAACCTGGGTCACGCTTATAAGTCATTTGAATCCGAAGCTCTAAGTCTTCCAAAAGAAACAAAAAGGCGAAACACGCTTCAACATCTGTATCCTGAACTCTGTGGTGTCGGATCTCCTACCTGCTCCACTGTGTGTGTGTGGGAGCAGAGCAGCTCCATCCAGAGTAAATCAGCACACTTAAACTAGCAAACATGGCTACCATCGCAGGAACAGAACAGATCTTAGCACTATTGAGGAGGGACCAAAAAAATATGTTTCTTTCTTCGCTTCTTTCTTTTCCCTTCTGTCGTCCCTGGAAATCAGCATGAAGCCTCTGTAGCAGGCAGATGAAAGATTCCTCGTAAGCTGTGCAGCAATACATAAATCACAAAGAGAGAGGGGGGGGGGGGGGGGGAGAGAGAGAGAGAGAGAGAGAGAGAGAGAGAGAGAGAGAGAGAGAGAGACCATGCGAGCGAGCGAGAGACAGATGAAGAGGGTGTGGTTTTTGGGAGCACAGTGCCTGCTTCTCATTTAACCAAAACACAAATAAGACGGCCATGCACATGCTTCTTACACAGTACTGGATTTTCTTTCCTCACTCTACTCGTTTACCAACTACTATCTACCAAAAAACCACCACCACACAGACCTGTCATACAGGTATTAGTGTGCTAAACTAAAGGCACCCTAGCTATAATACATGCTGAACAGTAGAGGGCTTTTAGAGACCTCTGCCAGAAGCCCTAGAGCATTAAAACGCTGATATGAACATCAGTGGTGTACTGCGCTTACACTGCGAGACATTATAATCTGTGATACACCGCAAGATACACTCTTACAACTTCCAAACATAAGAATAGTTTGATTTAAAGGATTGGACAAAGGGCTGTATAAAAATTTGGGTTGCACGAGAGATCACTAGCATTGCCCCAGGCTTGGAGATCCACGCTCGCTACAGAACCAAACATCCAGGAGGTGGAACAAAAATCCTTCTGTCTCGCAATGTTAAAGAATCGTTTAAAAAATTCCTGGATCCAAAATTTGATCTGGATCATCTCCAAAATCTTATGGAGTATTACTTGGACCATATGCCAAAATAACAAAATCCATTCCTTTTTTTTTTTGCATACAGATGAACAACCCCACCAATGAGACAAAAACATGACCTCCTTGGCAGAGGTAGTAAACTCTCTATAAGCAATTCTTATTCATTTTGATGGTGTTTGGGTAACAAATATTATAGAACAGAGCTGCTGAACCCTTAAACATGATTAGTCACAGGGTGGTAGTCACTTATTTTCTGTAACCGCTGCCCTGACAGCTTCACCAGTTGCAAGATTTCTATTGCATCAGTGACTAATCATAAGGGTAAAAGCGTGGCCCCCCGAGGACTTCAAATGAAGATTACAGTAGACACAAGTGTAATATATCAAAAGCTGTTGGTCTAAAGATTTTAAAATTATACACATATTAAAAATCTAAATGAATGTAACTTTTTATTTAAACCTTTTTTAAAAGTAAAAATAAATAAGGGTTATCCAACCTTTATGTTATTTTTTTTACCTAAAGTAACTCGGTTTTACAAAAAAAAATTTTCATTAATTAAAAAAAAAATTAAAAAAAATATTTAGTTTTTGGTTAGTTAAATAGATTACAAGCATGTATTATCAAAGTTCTTTATTTTATTAAAAAAAAACAAACAAAAAAAAAAAACAAAAAAAAAAAACAGGCCCACTGTTATCACGCCAGCTTTTTTAATTAATAAACATACAGAAGTGCGATCCAAATTTATCATTAAATATGTTGATTGCACTAAATTTTTGACAAAACAGATGCTTGAATATCAATTGATATTATACTTTATCAATTTGCACACTGAATGTCAGCTGAATTATTGTTCTCATAGGAATCAAACAAAATATGCACGAAAGAAAGGGCCACTGGTACCATGCAAAACTTGAGATACACTACTGCATGCACTTTTGAGCGAATGAGCTGAGATAGCCTTTATACTAAAATGAAACCCTGATGTCCTAAATTTACTTTCATCACGTGAGAATCAAATTGGGGCGTTTACCTGCTTTCACCTGTAACACATCGACTAATTAAACTAATATTCGTAAACTAGAAAAATATTTTTTAAAATGTGCCATTAAGATGAAGTTTTGTATAAGAAGATATCTGTTTAGCATTTTTGGTATCAGTCGAACTTGTGTAAGTGTATAAAACAGAACTAAAGCTGGAACACTTCCGATCTTAGTAACACGGCAAGCTGCTTTCTCACTGAAACTGATCACAGAGGAGGGTTATTTATAGCTACAATAGTGTACGTGATAACAGGAGCGTCGTCCCTGGTTGCTTGACAGCAATAAATGGATTTAAAATGACAACTGTGGCGTAAGAAGAAGAATAAAGTTCCGTGACGGCAAAATTCACCAACATTAAGGAACGTTCACCGCTTACCTGGTTCCTCCGGCGTCGGCTGCCATAGTTGCGCCGGACCAGTGTCTTATAGTTCTGGCTCTTCTTGGTCAAGTAGTAATACAGTACACAATCGGAGACGCACTGTGAAGGAAGGAGAAAGCTTTGATTATATAGCTGAGTGACAGAGCGTGCACAGTACATGTTTACATGAACACTAATCTCCCACGATAATAAATCAATGTAAATGTAAACACCATATTTATTTTGTGGAATTTTTTTTTTTTTCAATTTGGCATCATTTCAAATTGATCATTTTCCGAATAATTTACAAGATACCGAAATATTGTTTGGGTTTTAAGTGCATTCTTAAAAACTAAAACCTTGTGTATACAGTGCGTTTGGGTCTATACAGCTGTTCGTGTCACAACTCTTTCAAGTTTATATTCGGCTCTCTGTGTTGTACACAAACCAAGTAGACGGCAGTTTGCGAGACTGGGAGTACACGCGGCTGCGTATAAACGGCAATATATATATATTTTTATATATCAGCGGAATATCCCTTTTCATTAGCCATGTATACCACACACGAGGAATATGCGTATTGTATATGAAAGAGCTGCTCAATTACTGAGATATAGATATATATATATATATATCTTATTTCATATGCAAAATATTCTGGTTTTGGCCATTACTCTGAAGAAAAAAAACAACAACAATATTTCTTTTAAAGCCTTAGTCTCGCATAGCAGGAATTATTTAATGATGGATGATTTTTTTTTGCCTTCAAGTGTTCTGGACACTTCTGCTGTCAGGGTGCAGCTTCCATTCCCAGAAAGTGTGGTCATGTTGACATTTGTTGTGGGCCATGCAGCGGATCAATACAACTACATACCAGGACGCATCCTAATCAGATTCCCGAACCACCTCAACTGACTCATTTCGATGCGGAAGAGGAGTGGGTCTACCCTGATTTTCCCCGGAAAAATCTAATTCGGAATGAGGCTAAATTCAGAGTGTCCAACCTTTACATTTACATGGCCCGTAGCGAACTGTCAACATTATAATATTCGAAGCATTCGCCAAGCTCCTAAGCAGAGCCCCATATTCATGGAACATGACTTGAATGCTTGAGCCGTGTTCGTGCCCAGCAAGGCTACCACATCAGCCAAAAACAGATTTAAGAATATTAACAACGAAACTGAGAAACAAACAAAAATAAATAAATAAATAAATAGAGGTTCATACACCATCACTTAGACTCGCACAGAATAAAAAAAAAAAATCTAACTCGTGTACATAGAAAAACTAGCAAAACACCACTAAACAATAATGGGAACACACAACATGAATTTGTTAAACGGATAAATAAACTAACAACAAATGAATAATAAAAAATCAGCTAATTAAAGGCCGTGAAAAGAAAACCCAATAACCGAAAACCTTTCCTGCTTTACCGTATTCAGGAAATGCAGGGGAGATTTATTTATTTATTTATTTCCTCCAGGGTTGAAGTTGATTCAGCCCTTAAAGGAGCCGCGCCAATCTTATAACGCCAGCCTCGGACACCTATCAATAGAGATATCTATCGTGAGCTCCACCTTTATGCAGTGCCTAAATCTACTGGAATATTAGTGTGCATGAAAACTTGGTGACAAAAAAATGTATTTATTAGACACCAATAAAGTGCGTTGGTTTAATCGGAGGGTATTTAGGTTCACATATTCGCAGCAAAAAACCATCCGTCACATAAAATGGATTTCTATCAAAACAAATCATGGATAATTGTGTACAGCAATCTATCAAGCGCATCGCTGGTTATTTTCCTATTACATCACACATCAGTGTGAAAGTGCTTTAATAACAACAGTGTTCTCGGGCTCATCTCTACCTATTCCATCTGCAGCACATGTGCGAGTATAACAGAGAAAAACAGACACGTTTTGCTGTGATGAAAAAAAGAACTGAAAACTTTTGACTCCAAATACTCTCTTAACAAAAAACACATTTATCACATTTACTACCAATCTATCCATATGATGTGGGACTCCTTTTTCAGAGGGACAATACTGTAGTCAGGTCACATTTACTTTATAATTCTATAGTGTGTGCACATGGACACCACAAAACCTTCAGGAAAGCAGATGGAACATTAGGCACACTTAAAACCATATAAAAGCCCGTCGTATATTAAATCGCCGTTATAACCTACTGCTTGTAGTCCTTGTTTTTCCCCCCTCTGTTCAGGAACTTGTTTATGGCTATCTGTAGATATGCATTTAGATAAATATCAGGTTGAAAATAAACGGCAGTGTTCCTGCAATCTAGAAAATCAATGACACTTAAGATCTGAACATTAACCTTACCCATTATGGTTAGGTTAGAAGAAGCCTTTACTCTGAGGTCAGAGTGAAGTGGCAGCACTGTGAGGTCTCCGAGCTGCCAGTGGGTTGTGGCTACATTAGCTGTATGTATATATACACACGTGTGTGCATGAGAAAGAGCGAAAGAGAGAGAGACCAACAGGAAACCTGCCTGAACAGACAGGAAGTGCTCACCTTTCGTTCAAGATAAGAGGCAATAAGGCCAAAGTTCTTTGGGTGCTGCACAAACCTGCAAAGCAAACATAATCCGAAGTGAATTTTTCTTTAACTACTGAACAGGACAAGCTGAATCATTACAAAGCTCACAGCAGGGAGAACATTCAAAAGTAGGAAAACAATTAGCGGGTGTGTGTGGTCTATCCCTCAGTCATTATTTCGCCCCAGGGTTTTGTCTGGCCTATAAAAACGCTCTCCAGCCCACAGAACTCTTCGAGCTAATCGGATCTAAGATGAAGCAGGATCCGGTCTTCCCTGGGTTTTGGAGTGGGAGCTCATCCACCAGAAACTGCGATTTGCGGACAGAGCTATTAGCTTGAAATTCTGTACAGTGCGGTCAGGACGCATTACTGCAATGTAATATATGGAAGGGAAGGAGATCGGTGAGAAAGCATGATTTAAATGCTGGTTATTCTCTTTTCATGTCTGGGACTGTGGCAGTATGCAGTGGAGAATGAGACAGGGGCTAGATCAACTTAAGTTAATTGCCAAGTTAAACACTGAATAATGAATTCATGAATTCTTCAAGCGGAAAAACTGAGTCAAAATTAAATCCCAGGAGCAAATGATTAGCCTGTTATATGAGATTGGGGGAGGAGGGTGGAGCTTTCAGGGGTGCCATTTAAAGGGAAAACACTGGGATTACTTTTTTTTAAGCCTGGGCCATATTTTCCCTTTTTTTTTTCTTGAGTCCAAATTTTCACTAGGGACCAAAACGATCAAAACTGGTATTAAGTAGCTATCCAGTATTTACTAGTATTAAAATAGAATAACCAGGTATGAAAAAAAGGCTGTACATTGTAACCCTACAGCACAAACAACTATGTCAAAGTAAACCATTTGTTTTCACCACTATACGATATAGTATGATGTAGATAAGTCTCTGTAAAAGTCTGGTTGAAATAAGTTGACTGGCTGAGGAGCGATTGAGGATTATAAGTGTGACGAAGGCCAACAGCTGATGCAAGACGACTTCTAGCCTTGTAATAACAACGTGGAAACTACATACATACATACAATTTTTTTTTAGACTCTTTTTCCTGTTTTTCTCCCCCTAATTTTAATACTAAAAGTATTTCATCCTCATCACATACGACCACCACCAGCCAGAGTGGCGTAAGCAAGCACATACCTCCTCATGACATGTGATGCTGCCACCCGCATCTTTACAAACTGCTGCACATTCGCACTCAGGGGCACACGCCAAAACACACACCAAACGCACTCCGAGGAAAAGCACTAACCATATGCCCCTTTGTATAAATGAGCTCATGTACACCCGTGATCGCTGTAAGTGGCAGGGAGGCAAGCGTACGCCATCCCTCCTTCCGAGAGCTCGATTAATTAGCTCCCGTGAGTGCTGTCCACGAATGGCTGTGACATCATCCTTTATTCGGACCTGCGATGTGCTACTCGGGAGCCCGGAAACAATCTCCACAGACAGTAACCTTTATCTGTTTCCCTCAGTAAGTGTATACAAACGTTTTACTTCGCTATTCGTGTTTGCTCTATAGGGGTTCAGTGTAGAGGCATTTAGTGGATGCCAGGTAGTGTTCTAACTCAGAACCGGACTGATTTTTGTTCCTAGTAAAATGTTCTGAAAATTAAAGTTTTACTTTAGTATTTATTTAGTATTTTAAATGACTGTTAGTCATTGTAAATTCATATGCTGACTGGGGTAATTATTTGGTGTCTGGTATTTGTGCTTCAGCCTACTCCAATCTTAAAATGTGTAATCCCTACACTAAATAAAAAAAAGACTGCCTTGTCTGCACAACATACATGAGAATTTTTTATTCAGAGAATTATAAATAAAACCCAAAATGAACTCTCAGGAGAACAAACACTGCCTGCACAAGTATCCTTCCGTAGCGGTACTCCATATCAGCTGAGAGTTAAGGGACGAGTTCAACAGTACTCACTTCTCCCGAAAAATCTCCTTCTCATGCTCGGTCCAGACGTTCATGAACTGGCGGGACTTGTAGACCTTCATGGGGTCGTCCATAAGTCCGTTCATGTTAATGAACTTCACGCGCCTTTGCTCCGAGTCATACATCATGGGAGGGATGACGGACAGCTGCCTCATCTGCTTCTCGTTGTTCTGATGGATGGTCGAGAGAACAGTCAGTCAATCCAGACATTTATTTCAGCACACTTTCATTTAAAAGTGACCAGAACGTAAATAATAATAATAACGGTAAAATAAACAATTTCCAGGATTTCCGTGACATATAGATACTGCTGCTGGAAAATGTTACACCAGCAATCACATACAGATGGAGTCGTTGCTACATGAACCCTGATTTGAACGTTGCAATTTAAGGGTACTGTTAAGCATTAAGTGTTTTATTGCTTCGGTTTCAGTGCTTCAGTGTTTTTTTGCTGACTGCAAAGCTTTCTTGGTGGAGTCTGCGCCGACAGCCTGCAACCGACTCCCAAAAGTCTCCAGGGCCACATTTCCAAATGCCTACCATAAATTAATACAGTATTCAAACAACCCACGAGTTATCCAACCAAATCTCCATCTACCAGCAGAGACGAGGATTTCGTTCTTTACAAAAAAAAACTACAATAATGGGACTAAACGCAGTATTGGTGCTAATTTGAATTTTTTTTTTGCTATTCTCCTAATACAGAGAAGAAGTCTGCCATAAAAATATATTCTCAAATTTTTCCTATGTGGAGGATGACAATCGTGCTTCCCTGAAAATTTCAAGTTGCTAACGTCTGTTCTTTTCGGATATGGGTTTATATGTTCCACTGAAATAGCAGTTTTTCAGTGTTATACTGTCTCACTTGAAAATTATTTTTTTTTAAATGCAATTTATTCATATTTCAACAGTGTTGATGCTGAAACTGCTGTAATATTATAGAGGCACGTAACCTGTAATAAATGTCAGCTGAATTGAAGAAATCCATTCAAAATTACAAATTTTATCCCAAAATTACCATCGACAGTATTTCTGTTAAGATGCCGTAGTGTCCGTAACCATGTCAAATTCATGTTTCAATATCTTAAAAGTTATGCGTCTCAGAATAGTAAACTCTTTCTGTATTATGTGAAATCTGAATAAACCAAGTTTCATTTGTAGGACACTTAAGATCCTTGAAATTTTGAAAGTTACGGACACTACATTAAATGAAATCATTAAACAAATTGTGTTTCTCTTCATCTCCATAATACTGTGAGATTCTCTACAGTAGGTTCAAGCTTGGGTGATGCAATGTTGCATCCTTCATAAAAAACAGTATCATATAATCCTATCGGAAGGTTCAATTTTTTAACCAAGTGAGACACTTTTCAGCACCATTACTGTGTTTTCGCCGAATACAAGTTTAAGAGCAGTTACACCGAGGGATTATGCAGAGAAACATTTATCTAGTCAGAGACATTCTTAATTTCAGGCATATTTTTTCAGTGGGAAGAATTTACAGCTATTTATTGATCCGGTGTTGCCAAGACGTGCTCTTGTGTCAGTTTATTGTTGGAGAGTATCATCAGCAAGAAGGTTGGAGGTGTAATACTGTTCCTGATAGATAACTAGCCTTGGACAAAAACATTTAGCACACATCTATAAGTCACGTCAGGAAAACTTGCTGATGCTAAGAATAGAGATCAAAAAATCAGCTTATTCCTTCAACCTAGTGATAGAAATTCCCTTTGGGGAAAATTTCATCTTGAAGTCGGACCCCTTTTCTGATTCAGGGTGCGTCCCTGACCTACCTCTTGTTCCGAGAGGCCGTCTATGATTTCAGAGATCTCGTGCTCGCTCCTTGCTATGGTGGCAGACAACCCCGTCCCTCTCTGCCCCACCCTGAAAGACAACCAGATGGAGTATGAGAGACAGAGAGAGAGAGAGAGAGAGAGAGTGTGTGTGTGTGTGTGTGTGTGTGTGTGAGAGAGAAAGAGAGCGAGAGCGAGAGAGAGAGAGAGAGAGAGAGAGAGAGATAATCCCACAAACACACCATTAACAGTAGAAAAGATATTGCTCTATTGTACTGTATCCTGTCGGGCATCAAGAACTACATTTCCCAGGAGAGGCTTTTAACCGACAGCCCTTGAGCATAAACATCTTCCTGAAGACAACAGTTCAGTCCCAATAGTCATTCGTTCATTCCCTTGCGTGCTAGTGACTTTTCCGGCGCATCCAAAACAAAGAAGCAAACCGCGGCTTCGTTTTACAGCTCCAGCAAAAACTCTTTTGAAGCGCTGGGGTTCAGTGAACCGCTACTCTTAACGTTCTCCAGAACTGTTCGAAGGGTGCGATGCTTCTTAGAAAACAAATTAAATAAAACCTTTGTTTGGACCGCATTGAGAAAAACAATGGGCGCACAGGTAACCGAGAATACCTGCAGGACAGAGGTCGGGAGCTGAATGGGAGGAAACGGAGCCTGGGGAGAAAATAAACAGAGCCGAGTCAGGAAGAACTACTAAAATGATGCCAGAGGTCAAGTGCAAACAGGTTGAGATGTAAACTGATGAGGGGAACAAAAACGGCAAAGAAAGGCTTTATAAAGGCTGATACGGGGGACGGCAGTGGGTTTCCACCGGCATATTCAGGCAAAGCTGGAGGAAGGGGGAGAACTGAAACAATACTGAACTGGTGGATGGAAACATTAATTCCAACAGCGTGCTTCAAGTGAAGAATCTGAACTCGACCAAAACCCTGAATGCATTAAAAAAATACATCAGACAAGAAAGAAAGAACTAAACAAACATGGCTGAGCGTTAATGCAGCTCTAGTTTTTGGAAATCTGTAGTGCAAAGTTCTTCAGTGTGCTCAGTTCAGAGAAGCCTGACTATCTACATACTAAGAACCACAACACACATGACCTTTGACCTTGCCACAGAAAGGCTTGCTATGGCTGACTAGATTTCTCTTTGAATTGATTCATTTTTTTTAGAATCCACTCAATGCCTCTTTCTGTTTATACGCTGAGTTACATCACAGCGTCTGCGACGGCGTATGTATGTGTGTGCGTTTTTGTGTGTGACCTCCTACGAGCCTGCATGTTCACAAAACAAGTTTCCAGGCCAGCCTATTTTCAAATTTCCTGGAAGGAAAGCGTTTAGGGAATGCTGGGAATTCAGGACGAGGGGGAACGGCGCTGGTCTGACCTTTGGAATCGCTCCTGCTGCTCGCGCTGCTTGCGGATCTCGGGGAACTGGCGCTCGTAGTACTCGCGTGTGCGACTCTCTTTGGCCTTACGCCGTGGGTTGTTCTCCATCCGCTCCACCTTCTTCTCCCACGCCTCCATCAGCTGGTCGTAGCGCTGGCAGATTTTCTGTTCCTGGAGAACATACAGACCAAAAGTTCAACCTCTTTTCGAAATATCTAGGGTGGGATTTTCAGCCAATGGCAAACACAGCATTAGTAATTTAACTCAAAGGGGGGAAATCTCTTTCAGACAGAATATTTAATCCATTATTGTGTAATCATGAATGACGGCTAGGACCGCACGACAGTGCTGAAGCGCCCTACGTCTGTCTTCACTTTAACATATGTTTAAGACCCAGACCCTGAACATATTCCATCCTTCTTCAGATCATGTCTCCCAGCTGGCTGTGTGAGCGTAATGAGAAGGCTTGGAGTAGGAATTCAGTATGCATGCACACATCACTACAGCCTCGACAGTCGAGCCGTGCCAGGAATAGCTACAAAAACAGCTAAATTTATGCGTTGGGCCTTTTCTCACCTCCTCCGCTTTATCATGGTCGGCTGACAGGCAGATATTCTTCGTTGTGATGGACCGCCTTGTGAATATGATGAATTTTTATCATGATTTCAAAAATATTCCCGTGCGGGTTATTTTCAGGGCAGATGTCCGTTCACAGACACGAACGACAGAAATTCAGCCATGAAGGTGAACCAGTGAAGGAAGGGAAGAAAACAAATAATGCACAAAATGGCTTGTAATGAACGCGGCTTTAAATAAACACTGGTGGAGTGCCAGCTCAACAAGGGGCTATTTTGTTCAGGATCCAAAAAAGGCTCACTACTATGGGGCAACTTGCACTATACCCCCCCTTCTCTCTCTCATACACACACACACACACACAAACAAAACCCCTCCACAGCCAAATAACTTCCACATGTGGTCTGAGAGGTATATTTAGATTAGAGGACCGCAGCGCCTGTTCTTGGAGCTTGACCGTACAGCACTGTACGCGCGAGGTTTTAACCATACCCGGATTACGTTACGCTACAATTAAGATGGACATCTATACATGGTGCTTAGAAGTAGGGCAAAAAGAAACAACCCGGAGGCTTTGGTGTCGCCGACAAGCTGCCATGGTGTCAGTAAAATCGAGAAGAGTTCGAATCAGACCTTCCTAAACGTGCATACTAGTGTATTACACAAACACGCGCACACACAGACACACTCACCCTCTGTTTGCGCGCGTGGTTCCTCCTTTTGAAAAACAGAATCAGCTTCTTCCTCATCACTTGATTTCTATAGAGAACAAGGAAAGGAAAAAAAAAAAATACACTCACATGGACTCATTCATGCAGCCCCTGACATGCTTCAACAATGCTCTCACAGCTAATGTTTGCACCCTCTTATTGTCATAGCAACAGCAATCAGTCAATCGAACTTGTGTTGATTTTAACACCCTCATTAATCAAACTTGACTTATTAGAAACTGAAGGGAAGTTGAGTACAGGCTTGTTCTCGTAATGCACGTCTTGTTGGACTTCAACGGGGCAATCATGACACTTTCTCGTCTTTCTTTCTCGTCTCTATCCGAGGTAAACATCTGATAAGAATTTAAATAAAGTACATTTTAATGACCTCGGTTATTTACAAACAGAATATTTACAGCTTAATCTCACCGAGAGTTCCTTTCTATTTCTGCTAATAGTTTACTGGATAACTATGACAAAATATTTGTTTAGCAACACACACACACACACACACACACACGTGATTTAGATAAGACTAAATACTGAAAACAAGAGCCTCATTCAAAGTAACCTTTAGTTCAAATGTTGTCATCGGCCAAACGAAACAAAAAATTCCTGCTCTGCAAGCTGATAAACAGTAAGTTAGACAACGCCCACAAATTTCCATAAAAGACAAAAAACTCAAGAGATATGAAAACTACATGATAAATAAGCTGGCATGATACCACTTTTACTTTTCCGATACTGTCACCGAGACTTGTTGTTTAATAGGGCCGAACATAAGGTTACCTGGATGACGTGTTTTACGCTAATACTACTAATAACATTACTACTGTCATGTCATTAGTTACTATGTCATTAGTGGAGCGTTTGACCTGTTGGAAAGTTCATGTCTAAGTAAATGTAATGACTATCTTGGTATTACTTTAGTACAATTTCCGTGAGCTCTCAAATGTCTAGTAACAATAACATGAACAATATATACAGTAGCTAACTCGAAAGGTAATAACTTACTAGGACCGTGCGCGCACTCGCTGACAGACAAACACACACACAATTTCCTGCGCAACAAAAATCGGCGCATCACAGTACCCTCAGCGTAGCTCACACGAAAGGTGGGAAAATGCAGGAACTGCAACGTGCATACAAAATTCACATCAATTTTTAGCGACAAGGTAAGACTATCAGCTAGCGCCGGTTTCTACTGAATTCTATGTTTTTATGACGGAATAGTGTGTATTTGCGTATCCACATGGGCTGAGATTTTTCATTCTTTTTTTTTTTTTTAGTGTGATTGTGTGGATTTAGCATTATAAAACTGCAAATCTTCGTGATTTATTTTCATACGTTAATTTTGTAATACATAGATTTAGGCACTGCGTAAAAGCGGAGCTCCTGATAGATGTCCGAGCCTGGGTTTGCTTTTTACTGCACTTCTGATTCATGCTTTCATTTGTTTCCCCTTGTCTTGTTTATTAATTTGTTTATTCTGTGCGAGCCTGAAGAGTGGTGTATGAGCCTTTTTTTGGGTTTCAGTTTCATTATTATGAATATACATCTGTTTGGTTTTTTTTTTGTTGCTGCCCGTCATCATGCAAGTCAGAGACACTGAACAGCCAATCAGCACTGATTCATTATTGCAGTCTTATTGGGTTACCTACACAGATGGAAAGATGGGACAACTACAGGGCAGTGGTGGCTCAGGTGGTTAAAGCTCTGGCTCAGTTGCATAAAGAAATCTAAGTAGCTCTGGATAACGGTGTCTGCCAAATGCCGTAAATGTAAATGTACCTGTGGTGGGCACACACGGATACCCAACAGAAGGGAGGATGGGACAACTATCCAGGTCATGTTCCGTGACTATGGCGCTCAGCTTAGGAACTCCGCAACAAACTCTGACCTCTCACAGGACACGTACCAACTGGCATTTCATGAACACCACATTTTTTTGCGCCTGCAAACTATTTCTGACTAAATTCCTTCATGCACGTTATAAGAACTAAAGCTCAGTGCAGTGCCTCCACTGCTGGTCAGTAATAGTTAACAGAAAGCAGAGTCAAATAGTTTAATCGTGGCTTTACTTATCCCCTGACACTTTGTTGGCAAACTGAAATATTGTGAAAATGCTGCCAAGAGTTCTGTGATATTTTTGCCAAAAGCAAATAATAAAGAATTACCCAGCTCTCACCCTGACCTGGCTGACCAACTCACTCACAAAACTGATAAGGTTCCAGACAACCCGACCTTCACCTTGGTGCATGTGCACACAGACGCGCACACATGCACCAAACAAGGACACATCGTGCTCCCATCCTCAGCATGTTTGCACTCACATAGTAAAACATTTATTCAGTCCAGTTTCTGTATCGCTTCCTGTAATAAATATTCGCACCAGATTTTAATTCAATAAAATTCCCACAATAAATGTGCGACTGAATTATTCCTTATAGTAAACAAAAGTGATTTTTGTCAATTAAACGTAATTTTCATTTTAAAAACTCTACACCCTGCACTTTTAACCGCACCCGATAATCTCTCATCACGCCTCACTTCTCATCAGCATACAGTGTTTGATGAATCCAAGCCTCTGCCCCCGTTTCTAAATATTTAATCAGGAAAGGAACAAATACTTACGTCTTAATGTTGTCGTGGTACACTTTAGTATCTGACGGCTGGTTGTACAAGGGCTGGCGACAGGAATAGAGACACATGGGAAACAATAGTTAATCATTAGCAATTAAGCGGGAATGTTGAGCGGTTTTAGTAATACTGAGCACAGAGTTCGAGTCAGACATACCACACTCACCAGCTCGACTTTAGGTCCGAGTCCTTCAAAGATCTTATGGGCCTCTTCTGCTTTTTTCTAAGAAGAGAAAGTCAACAGTTATTAATGCAACCACAACACTCAGCTGGATTAGAGATCCAAAGCCATCTGAATGATTGTGGCATGCTGGGAATCCTCAGGTCACACATGTTACCTCTGACACACAACTAGAGCTCACAGCAGAGCTGAGGATACTGATTTACAGGATTATAAACGAACCAATAACTAACAAACTATTACCACTTCTTCACTGATACACACCTCTCCCTCTCTAGCCATCAATCCCTCATCTATCCATCCCTCCGCACGTCCGACCGTCCACCCGCGACTCCGCCCGTCCGACCGCCCGCCCGCGACTCCGCCCACGACTCCGACCGCCCGCCCGCGAGTCCGCGCGTCCGACCGCCCGCGAGTCC
>JBCNYH010000005.1:18580522-18595377 GCA_039654325.1 Tandanus tandanus
ACACACACACACACACACACACACACACACACACACACACACACACACACACACTCTCTCTCTCTCTCTCTCTCTCCAGATGTAAAGCGTGATTTCACTAGAAGCAGGACATACACGTGTCCATAAACAGACCAGATTCAAGATTTACAGACGACAGATTTTCGAACTTATGGGAAAATAAGCTGTATATTAAGCTGGTGGCAAAGCAGGTAGCACTGGCACCTTTTCCAATCCCGTTGCACCGGGTGCTGTTTCCTCTCTGTGAGTTTCCTCTGGGTTCTCTGGTTTCCTCCCGCCTCCCAAAAAAAATTCCAGCGAGTAGACCTGCTAAAGCCTTATTCAGATGGGATAACATTTACATGGACTCTTGGAGAATTTCCAGTCTTTAAGGTGCTTCTCTGCGAGTTGACGTCTATCAGGATTGGCCGGATCTGAGTTTTTTTTTCTTCTCCGTCTTCTTCCTAGAAAACCTACAGATTTCTGAGTATGGAGATACATATGTGCGTGATTTTCTCTAACATCCCTCATGTTGGGAAAACACGTTAACTGCTTGGTGTACTGGGATGGTTCCAATGAGATACTAATATACTGTACATTAATATGCTGTATTTCACCTTATAACCTTTCGTGTGAGCAACGCGGAAGGTATTGTGATGCACCGATTTTCATTTCCGCAGGAAACTGTGTGTGTCTGTCTGTCAGCAGTCCACGAGTGCACACTTGGTCCTTGTAAGTTAATCCCCTTCACGTGAGCTATATATTGTTCATGTTATCATCACTAGACATTTGAGAGCTTACGGAAATCGAATACTAAAGTAAAGGAATATTACGATAGTCATTACATTTAAATAGGTAGAAACTTTCCAGCAGGTCTAACGCCGGGATCTAATTAGATAATTAGAAGTTCTAATTGCGTGTGCCCGAAAACTCGGAGGAGGTACTTTCCCCCCCCCCTCCACTAATGACATAGTAACTAATGTCAAGACAGCAGTAATGTTATTAGCAGTATTAGCGTAAACACATCATTCAGGTAACGTGACCAAACGTTAGGTCCTATTATATAACAACAACGATCTGACATTATATAAGCCAGTTGGTGCCACGTGAAGGGGTCAGTGAAGACGTGTTAACATATGAAAGTTCACAGATCATAATCGTACCACAACTACGTCACTCAAAGTGGGAATGGGGTGCGCCTGCATAGGTGGCTGGGGCTCCAGGGAGAAAAATAGGCACGTGACCATGAAAGAATTGTTGAATAATTCCCAGTGAATATCAAACATCTCTATTTCATCTCGAAACCCTCGTCTGTAGTATTTTGTCTCATAACCCTGCAATCACCTCAAAGTGTGTTCTGAAAAAACACCACGTCGTGTTTTTTTAACCAGTTTAAAGCTACACGTAATCAACTGCTGTTGTTGGACAGCCAAACAACGTGTCACCACCTGGGCTCTAAAGTCACTCATGATGAACTGTTACCATAGAAACAATAACGTTAGAACGAACACACTGGTATAAACCTCAAAACAAGAATTTTATATTATAATAATATTGTACACTATACAGTGTATTTATTGTATCCCACAATGCATTGTGAAAAGTAGTGGACAACCAATGGTCACGAACCAAGAAATACCATGATGCATTGTTCGCCTGCTGTAGATAGAAAAGAAACAGCATCACAATGCAGGTAACACCCCTCTACCCCTCCGCCCATGCGTGACATTAAAAAAAGGTGTCATGTTTTTGAATGTTGTTAATATGTTGAAGTTTGATTGCTTTCTTAGCCATGGAATAAGTTGTGAATGGTCCACCAGCTCAGCAGACGTTGACCTGTCACGTTTTAATTGCGCAAAAGCATCATGCAATTGATGGCACCGACGAGTAGCGTTCCAGCACTTCACCTTTGAGCTCACGCTACAAGTCTGACGTTAGAATGAGGCAAAATGTCTGAGAGCTATTATATTGCTAGATTAGTCTCTCATCATGCCCAACGGTTGCTGTAGGTCCAATGTGAAGAAAAACAGTCATCTGAAGTTCCATATGTTGCCGCTAAGTGGGCAAAGACGCAGTAAGTGGCTGAGAGCTAGGTGTGCACTAACGCCGGATGGATCAATGGGCCGGTGCTAAGCGGAAGTGACGTGGACCCGACCGCACCCATATCATGAGCAGTGAAGTGAACGTGCGAGTGATTTCGGACACAGCGACAATCCTGCATATATTATAGTATGGCTGAGTTCCTCTCAGACACGAACTGCAGTCGGAAGGGCAGTTAATACAGGTGTTTTGGAGCTGGTTTTAGGTGTTAATACAATCTGAACCAAGCGCAAACCATAATTCTGGTTTCAACAGCACTATAAACAATAACAACAAAGGGGGGGGGGGTGATAATCAGTCAGGCGGGTAGAAAGTGTCATACGGGAAGATCTGTGCGGAAATCCTCTCAGCGACGAATTGCCAAGTCAGCAGTTCCAACCTAATTTACATACGGCTAATACGTGTTGGCTCGCTTCCTTTTCCTATAGCTGACCACGCATCTACTAACAAGTATTTTAGGTTTAAACACCATGGGTGTGGCACGTACAGGTAAACACAGAGCTTTATTTATTTTATTTTTTTTATACATTCGCATGAACTAATGAACTAAACCATAACTAAAAATCATGCAAACACACTGAGAAATACTGTACACTTCAGATACTGATATCTGCTTGTGTGAATTTCTGCATCAACTAAATGCAAACGCACAGTCTTCACCCCGCGCTCGTCTGAAACGCCCCCTGAACTCAGCAGTGTCACAAGATAACGTCGCAATCATGTGACTAATATTGCACGGTTCAAAAAAAAAACTACTACCGAACTGTCTGCGACCTGATTTTTATCTCTCATCCTATTTTTTTCTCGCCCTCATCTCTGATTTTAACACATTAGTGTTCAGGAGGGGAAAATTTGGGAGATTTATTGCAATTATTAAAAGATCTGTCGCTCTGAGAGACTTTGGTATAAAACTAGCTCTGGGTTTGTTTGTTATACACGACTTCAGGTTATCTGCTCCGTGGCTATCGTCCGGTCACATCTGATAGTCAAATTATTAGGAAGGAACACTTTTACCCCGTGTTCACACTAGCAAGTGACGTGTCACTCGTTCGCTCGAGGGCACGATCAGTTCAGTGTGTTTTCAGTTCCGTTCACTTCTACCTATCCTCATGACTTTGAGTGAAAAACACATTAAATAACACATGAACAAGTGTAATAACATTTTAACTTTACTAGCTACGTACTACTTACTAGAGGCAGCGGTGTTTTCTTCTCTTTGTAACATCTCAGTGCACATTTAATCACAGGTTAGAAGAGATCGAGTAAAAAAATCTAATCACTGTGATGGATCTTTCTTTCCATTTTTACAAGACAAACAGTAAACAAGAACCAACTGATGGTAGGAACGCTTACTGATGATACATCAGACCACGCTTGCCACAGAATTGATCTTAGAGACCATTTAATCCAGCACTCAGGAAACCTGCGATTTCTGTCTAAACAATGCCTCGGGTGGTAGGAACGCCATATCGGAGTCGGTATTTACTTTTATATGTGGCGCAGGGGGCATTTGGGATTCCCTCTGCAACTTCCGGCGGTTTTCGATACACCCCCTGCTATTTCCGCTCGTCTTTGCTACTGTCACTTTGCTTGTCGGGATCACTGTCGTGTAAAATTTTTTTTTTTTAAATTAGCATAGTATTAAGCTACCTCAAACAATGTGATTCCTTTTCCATCTTGAAACTCACACCCAAAAACTGGGATTTTTTTAAATGCCAAACATCTAAACTTACAGGAAGTCAGAACAATGTTGTTATTATACCGAACATCCTGGTTGAAAACATAACATTTATAAAGAGTAATTCCTTAACCAGCAGGGACGGAGGTGTAGTGGTCAGGGTGGTGGGTTTATGATTGAGAGGTTGTGGGTTCAAATCCCCATTAGACCCAGACCGTACTAAGATCCCTAGGCAAGGTCTAAACCACAAGAGTGCCTTTGTCATAATATACCCAGCAGTAAACGGGTACCAGTAAAAATACTGGGAAGGTAACCTGCCATGGACTAGCTCCCTATCCAGGAGGAGTTGAACTCCTGTTCACTTCGCTGATGGTCTGATGACCAGCCACTAGGCTCGGGAGTAAAAGCCCAACAGAAAACATAAACCGGTTCGGCGAAAACTCAAGACAGCTTTATGCTAGAATGGCTGGATGCCCCCGACACTATATTCAAATAATGAAAACCGCCGAAAATAGCGAAGGGGTCCTGAATGACTAGCCAGCTGCTGTTTACAGCATCAGACCTTTTTCACAGATCGAAGACAATTTCATGTGTCGCTGAAATCCCAGCTGTGTGTTGCTGATATACATACACCAAAAATAAATGCCATGAATTCAGGAAAACACTGCAAACCCAAGATCCTGATACTCAACACAGTGGATATGATGTATTCTAACAGGTCTCCTCCTGTGACTACTTACAACTAAACAAACGGAAAAAGGCGTGGCCTATCTGCACACTCGTGAATATTCATACGCGACGCCATGTTTGTTGTCGGTGTTGGTTCTGAGGAAAAACTGCCTAAGCGGTAGTGAACATGCACATACACAACTTTATAAAATGTTCTCAAGTCTCCTTTATCACTTGACTAGAACCATACAGGTCGAATATTTTGTTAAAATTGGCTATAATCAGAAAAAAATAAAAAAGGAGGCAGCATTCAAACGAAGTGTGGAAGTGCGCATGCGCAGGGGATGTCATAACACTGGGAAACACTGTACATTGAAGATTTATGCAGATCCTTAAATTATTATGAAAACATTTCCTCGGGAATACATATCAGCTGAAGAGAAATAAGTTTTTTGGGGGTTATTCAGGACATTTTAAGCTCATTTCAACGGAAATTTCTAGACTCTTCACAAGAAAGAGCTTCCTTTCACCCTCAACATGAACAAATAAACCAAATTCGGGGGTTGTTCGCTTTTCTGAGTAAAAAACAAAACCCACACACACACACACACAGTAAACACCCCAATACACAGAAAAATCCGACCACAAACCAGACAGACAGACAGACAGCATTTGCAACACAGACACCTCAGAACAGTTCCATTTCTTCATATTATTCAGCACGAAAGCTAACTTCACCCTAAAAAAGGGCAGTTTGGGGTAAAAATGCTGTTTTGTTTATTGTTCCTTTTACTTCTAGACAAAAAAAGGGCGTCTTAAAGCTAACAAACCTTTAAAACGTGACTATAGATTACAGAAAATACCACAGAAGCATGTGGTCTAGTATCAGTAGCCTCACATTCTCATCACACAACCCAACCTTGGCTTTATTTCAGTGCCCAAATATCGACCGGTGCTATAGTTAGTAACATTATTTAGCAGTCTAGCTTTATCCACATCGGCTAACACTAATGCTAGCTATTGTTAGCTAGCTGTCGAACAAGGAAAGCCGTGTTTCAAACACCCCCTCGTGCAAAATATCCAACCATTGTTTTATACGTTTATAGTGTGAGGGAGTGAGATCACTCTGGGAGAATGTAAACACGCTGTAAAAGCAATATAGAGGAGAATAAAGCAGGCGTGGTGCGACGGTCAGCTTTCAGTCTGAACATTTCACCTTTCTAAACCAGGCCGCCATGTTAGCACGGCTGGCTAACATGCTAAGCTAACTTCAGTCACTGAAACACAACTACGCTTATAGTAGTACACATCATAAGCCTCTGGGGTTTTTTTTTTTTATAAACAACAAGCACCAAAACATACAAAATCTACCAAATTTGCCCAAAAAACTCACCTCATTTCCATGTAAACGCGCCGAGCGAACACAAAAAAGATAAACTTGTGTGACTAAAATAGGATTTTTACGCCGACTCCGTTGGACTGCGCGAGCGCTGCAGACACTACTGCTGCACACATAAACCTCAATGGCACTATTTGTCCTGGCAGCACAAAAATATTTGGAAAATCGTTTTCTTTTTTTTTCTTTTTTTTAACCTCTGTTTTGCAATAACACATACAACAAATATATTATTTAGAAACAGTCCGATTCAGCCGTTTTTGCTTAAACGAAGGTTGGCTTGATATGTCCGAGTGGACATTAAACAGCGGACTAAATAATTTTTATGTAGCTGCCAGGATACTGTGGTGTGACGTTAAAAGGTTCCCCACAGGAGGTTTGACGTTCCTACAAACCTTCCCCACCCAAACTTTTAAAGTATGTCGAATATATGCGAATATGTAATTCGCAATGTAAGTTAATAGAAACATTTAGCAACTTTTTACAATCAATGAACAGTTTTTAACAAATTAAGTAGTATCCTCTCTTTAAATAACCCCTATATAAGGTATACATACATTCAGTTTGAATGTATATTTAGTTGTTGTTTGTTTATTTGTATAAAACACAAAGAGTATTGTGATCATATTCAATTGTTTTTTCCCCTCATCTTGCTTTTTTTTGCAGAACGAAGAGGAACCTTTGTTAAGAGTGTGTTGTTCTACCCGGATTATTATGTGAGACGGAAAACATGTTTGTTTTGCTCAGTTTGTGTTTCCTTGGTTACATTTTGTGGATAAAAGTGATATATAGTAGATTTACACGACTTTGGCCGTCCATACGGAGTAACATTTTACGTTCTTCGAGTCCTGTTAAAGTTTTAAACGCTTTGCCGGGTAGGAACCGTGAAAAAGCCGCGCGCGCCTTTGATGAAGTGCGGGTTCTGCTGGTCACCGCGCATCCTGATGACGAATGCATGTTCTTTGCGCCAACGGTTTTAAAACTGACCGAATCAGAGGCGGCTGTTTACTTGCTGTGCTTGTCATCAGGTAGGTTTTCAATTGGAAAAATCACTCACAAAAAAAAAAAAAAAAAAACCCAGCAGATCAAAGTGTTCAGATCATATCGGATTCCCCACCAAACACACGTTAACACACTGAAAATGATTCAGTTACTACCCCAGAACACTGCACACCCATTCACACGCCTTTTCACATCCTAGGGACAATCATAGCCAAGGCGATCTGCTCTTTTGGGGTGGGAGGAAACCATAAAACACAGATCGCGTTTTCAATCGTGTAAACCCTCCATATAGGATCATTTGTATGCATGTCTGACAAAAGATCAAGTTCACCACTGATGAAACATTGTTTCTCCTCATGCTCGTGTGGGTTTCCTCCTGGTACTCCAGTTTCCTCCTACAGTCCAGAGACATGCACGTTAGGCTAACTGGCTGTTACAAATTAACCCTCGGTGTGAGTGTGAATGGTTGTGTCTGTGTGTGTGTGTTGCCCTGCAATGGTCTGGTGGGCTCAGGGTGTCACCCGCCTTCAACCAGTATCGGCTGAGATAGGCTCCAGCCTCGCTGCGACCCTAATAGGCGTAAGCGGCCGGCAAATGAGTATTGTGTCTCGGGCTACAGCATGTCAGTGGTTTGTATTGTCGCCTCACAGCAAGAAGGTTCTGGGTTCGAACAAGGATTTTTCTGTGTGGAGTTTGCAATTTCTCATCATGCTTGCATGGGTCTTCTCTGGGTGCTCTGGTTTCCTCAGACAGTCCAAAACCGTGCAAGGTCAGCTGACTATTCTAAATTGTCCATGAGTGTGAATGGTTGTTTGCATGTGTGTGTGTGTGTGTGTGTGTGTTGCCCTGCGATGGTCTGGTGAGCTGTTCTGGGTGTAACTCGTCTTTGCCCACTGACGGCTGAGATAGGCAATTCATTCATTCTTTCATTTGCTGATCCACTTACTCCTACTAGGGTCACAGGGAGGCTGGAGCCGAAGGCAAGGTACACCCTGAACAGCTCGCCAGATCATTGCAGGGCAACACGCACACAACCATTTACACTTACACCTAGGGGAAATTTGGAATAGCCAGTTAGCCTAATGTACATGTTCTTTGAATTGTGGGAGGGTACCGGAATACCTGAAAGAAACCCACACAAGCTCAAAAAGAACATGCAAGCTCTACACAGAAACGCCCCAAGTCCGGGAATCGAACCCAGGACCTTCTTGCTCTGAGGTTTCTTCATAACCTCTATGCCACAATGCCGCCTAAGTATAATATGGTATTTTGTATTGTATATTTTAATCTGTTGTTTGTGTAGTTGTTATCATGACCAGGTCTCTCTTGTACGTGTGTGTGTTTTATCTTGGCGGGACTTCCTGGTAAACTAGAAATATATAATAACACTTTCCCTTTTCATTGAGATAAAAAACAAACAGTGGGAACTTGATATTGCAATCAGTTCACTCAAGCAAGAGACAGGATTTGTACACCTCTAACGTGACATAATAATAATAGGTTTTCTTGATTCACTAATGTAGCAGCCCAGTGTGTTACACTACGGTATGTATTGATTGTAGTAAGGATCATGGCAATCTGGAATGACGTTGTGTCAACATGTCTGTCATATTTAGGGAATTACTACAATCAAGGCGCCCAGCGTAAAGAGGAACTGTTTGGCAGCTGTGCTGTTTTGGGAATTCCAGCTCACCGAGTCACTGTCATTGACAACAAGTAAGAACAGTAAGACAATCTGGAGGTGTCGGCATGCATGGTTTAGCTTTAGCATTCACATTGTTCACGTTTCTTTGTTTTGGAACTCTCTTTCTGTGAATGTGTGGCAGGTTAACTGCCTTAACGAGTTTAAGCACCGTTTTTACACATAAGCACTTAGCTTTGAAAACTGGATGATTTATATACAGTAGTTGTCATCATATTTTCTATATGTATTAGTTACTGAGATTTTAATTCATTTTATAGGTCTTTTACCCCACCTCTAGCCCAAAATCCACTGAGAATGGCTCTAGATTCCCCTGCAGTCCTGATGGATAAGCGATATAGATGATGGATCATCGTGCTTTTTAAATTTCCATTTATTCCATTAAAGGTGCAATAGTTGACCTTAATAAAAGTTTAAAGTCATTAAGAAAACCCATTTGGGTCATTTTCTGAAACTGGCACCATAAAGTGTGACATTCACAATCCCCAAATTTCAGTTTAGCCCAGCTTATTTCTCTCTATACTGACCATGAATTCATGAAACATTGTTACAAAAACAGTGAGGGAACTACTTCATGCACATAACTGCACTTTTATTAGTAACAAACAGGAATAAATCCGTATGGAACACCAAATTCATCTTCGAATTTTTTCGCGTATGGACACAAAATTGATCCCATTTGTTTTTTGGTGAATAAATTAATTACGGCTCGACTACGAGTGAAATAAATCCACTTCAGGAGGAACTCAGTTGTACAGTGAACGTCGAAACATGGATCCTCACCCCTCACAGGAAAAATGGGTGGGTTCTGTATGTAAATGGCGTGGACACCACTGGTTAGGCGCGGAACCGTAAATTGATGCACGAATCTCAATCCACACATCTACTTTGGATATAAATTTTACTGCAAGATCTTTATTCCAAGCTGTACTATTTACACTATGAGTTGATACTTCAGCGATGGCATAGCATGGAATGAAACATAAGGGGGGGGGTCACAATTTTCCTCCACACATTGCAACCAATATTTTTTTTCCATTGGATGTATCTGAATTATTTTGTCTGAACTGTTGTATGTGTCCATGTGGTATATTTTGGGCAGGAATTGCTCTTTTAATTCTTTATAGTTTTCGGAAAATATTATGTCCACAACGTGAATCATTAAATTTGACCCAGTTTCAGAGAATGACCCATTTGACAGTGTGCAGTATGCAGACATGTAGTTCTCTATCAATACTTACTAAAGATGTGCACTGAAAGGTTAGCAAAGTACTTGGAAGAGTTTTCCCTTTAGAATTTTGTTTCCTTTGTTATTTCCCTTAAAATATTTGGTGGAAGAGATAATTTAAATACAAGGTAATGCACGTAGTCATACAAGGCAAGGCTTGTAGTCGATTTACTGCTAATTGTTCCATTATTTATCACAGAAAAAAGCATGTCCTAAACATTTTTACGCTTTGATAGCTACCGCTATAGGAGGAGCCGCCGCTAAGAACATAGAGCCCGTGGTAGAAAGGAAAGAATTTTCTCCATTCGTGTTAATTTATTTGGAATGCCAAAGGAAGACATTTTCATAATTCGCCGAGACAAGATGTTCTACTTCATTTATCCCACGTGTATTTGCTACCCCATGCTAATCTGCACAGCTCTTGGTAGCTTGTGTTGGTCATTACTCAAATGAACTGACTGCATTTGTCGTCATTTATTTGCGCATTGTTAATAGATCGCCCGTAGACTCAGCCACTCCCATCTGCTCTTTTCTTTTATTGTGGCCTCATGCTAATTTGCCTCGCTTAGTAAATCCTGCCTTATAGGTGCCACCTAAGATCCTGGGAGATGTCGGAACTTCACAAACTTTTGAATGACCAACCCTCTTTAACCATCAGAGATTTTATTTAGAGGGGAAAAAAGACTAATCGTAGCTAATGCAGCTTTAAATATTTGCTGCTAATATCAAATGTAAGTCTATACAACATAAAGGAAGAACAGATCTGTCTTGTAGTTTCAAGGTAAGCAGAAATACAAGGCTGAAACTCAGTCGGATCAGATGTGATGTATTTTCTAATCCCATCCAAGCTGTGTGGAGAAAGAGTGCTGATCATTTGAGATCCTGAAGGAGGTAATAAAATGGGTGAAGTGAGTGATCGGATTAGATTTATGAACTGAGGGATTATATTTGTCACGTCAACTGACAGAACACTTGTCTTCAAGCCTGCTGTTACATTTGCTGAGCTCTGAGACGTAGCATTCGTGCATTCGCATCAGTGAAATCTTGCTAGTCGAAGGGGTCTACAGTAAATTTAAATATAAATAAATATAAATGAAATATAACTTAAAAATACATGAGCCTCAAAACTGCTCCTTTTTCCAAATCAAGTGTCTCCTCATGCATCAGCCTTCAGCCCTGACAACAAAGCCGAATCTGCTTACAGAGCTCACGACCTTCCTTCTACACACTGTGAATAAACAGTGAAGCTCAAACGGTGAGCCCCCATGTCCCCCCTCCCACCAACCCTCAGTTCTACCAAGCGGAGCCATTAAGGGCCTACCATGCTGGGTACAGACCCTCCTATCTCCCCTGACTACCAAAAGAGCAAACAGTGGTCAGGCTACAAATCAAGGCCGTCCATTCAGACCACAACAGAGCTTTAGAGCGGCCGGGCTGATGTATTAGCCCCCTCTGTCACTGGACCCATTAAGCACAATGTGTCACAGAGGAGAAGATGTCGAAGTCGGGACTATCAGATCTCAGAGGAAAGGAGATCCCCAGGGCATCATTCAGGCTCCAAACAATGGGACATGAAGGTTTTTTTTCCCTCCTTCATGTCCTGACACTGTATTTTTTTCTGAATGACAATATATCCTGTAATTTCAGTGAACTAGAAATTATACCCTAGTCTTCCCAAAGCGTTAAAATACCGACTTCTCCAGGTTTCTTTTTTATGCCGACCTCGTTCCCTGTGCCTTAGACGCACAGGAATGAGCAGACAAAGCCTTGTTCTCGAACAGGCATGATGTCCTGCTTCGGCTGTGCCTCTGATTTTCAAACCAGAGGCTGAAACGGAGGCCCAGCTCACTGTATGCTGCTGTAAGAGATCTGACAGGTTTATTAACCAAGGTTAGGGTCTTGATTCTATATATGCATCAAGCTGTGAAGAAGGCGGATCGCTCGGGATGATAAATTTGCCTGGGATGGCAAAGCGACACGATCCTGATTAAACCAGGCGAGATTGATTTGATTGAATACGACCTCTCAAGTTCTCCGAACCTTGATTTGCACTCGAGCAGAACTGCACCGTAATGCAGAAGGTGGCATTTTGTGGTGTTTGTGAATATCGGATTAGCATGAACCACAAAATCCTGGTCCGTATTTAGACGTAGGAGACATTTGTTTGTGTTTTCCTCATTGCCTTTCAAATATCTTTAATTTACTGTCACTAGTGATGGTTGGATGTCTTTAGATCCGAGTCAGATGTTCTAAGAATATCACCTGACATCCTGCCATGAAATGTGCTAAGGAAGCAATTATATAAAGCAGCTGTGTGTGTGTGTGTGTGTGTGTGAGAGTATGTGTGTGTGTGTTCGCAAGTCTTGCAGCTGTGTCTGAAATCTCCTGTGCGACTTCTTTCTAAATGCCTAACACTCCGTTAAGAATGTATTGGAAGTACATGGAGAACAGCTAACACCCTGATTCCAGATTATTAACAGAACAACTGCTTTAAAAATAATAATAATAATAATAATCATGATGCGAAAAAAGGATCCCGATCCTCAGCATGTGGAAAGTTTTGGTGTGTGGCTCGAGTTTCTTGGCCGAGCGAAATACAGGTCCTTATCCGCCAAACCGATGTGTACCAAATGGGCATTTCATCCTTCACCTAAAGTGTTGCTGAAAGACCTTCCACAGTCACTGAGGAGGAACAACCCAGAATGGAACACACTACATGTCATGTCCTACATTTTCTCTTTACATTATTTATTCTCTCACCAGACACTTTTAGCCCGAAGCCTGCAAATGAGGCAGAGCACAACTCGAGAATCGAGGTATCCGAGCACTTGAGGGTCAAGCATGTTCCTCAAGAACCCAAAAGTGGTGTTTTGTCGGTGGAGCTGCATTTTGGAAATTCATAATCCTTAGCCCTAACCCAACCAAACTGAGTAGGGTGCCCAACTGATTTAAGCCAGGTGCCCATCTTATATGAGTAGAGCTGTCGGACCAATGGGCTGTCAGAACATAGAGCCGTCCCCAACCTCAACCACTGGAGCTGTTTTTTTCCAGCAGCCAAAATCCACCCTAACCCCAGCCACACACAGTCCAAGTTAAGTCAGAAAAACCATGACTCTGGTGTAACGCCTTAAGCGGAATGTTCTTTCATACAGGCACAAGTCTCCAGCGCAACAACATCAGAGCCATTTCTACTTCACAACAACATTCGAACCCGAAATCCTTTAAACCAGCACAGCCATCAAACTGTTTTAGGAAACGATACTATGGTCGGCACACACTCCCTATGTTCACTGCCCGAACACCAGTGCGATGCTAATTTTGAGAACTAGCGGACATTTCCGTCGACCATTTTGAGATACCGACCAAAAATCCATCGGCTTTCGGAGGTTCCAGGTGTATCGTCTGTGTACCGTATTTCGTAGGTCGCCCCGATTTCGTAGGCCATGCTTAGGATGAGTGAGGAAAAAGTGGATTTAGAAATACTTGATGTAGATTTTCACAGCAGAAGCATGAACGGAAATGACTGCTTCCGATTAAAGATGGCAGCAATGGTTGCTCCTGATGGCTGAAAATAAACATCACGTACGAAATTGGGAGACCTACGAAATATGGTACACTGACGCTACAATGTACCTTTAGGGTTGAGTCAAATATTTTCAGGTTTGTACCCTACACAACAATATTGCTGTTGTTATTTATATATTTTACCGCTTTAACAAGCATGTACTCACTACATTCAACCCCTCCCTCCTCCCTCAGGTCTTATTTTTTAATAATAATCAAACGGTTCTCACTGCAGTGAAGATGGAGTTTGATATCAGCTGTTTTGGGGCAGTTTAGCAGCATTTTGTTGCTTAAATTAAACACATTTCTGGCTTCATCCTTTGGTCTCATTGTGGAATCTGCTTTCACTGAGTAGTACCACTAACTACATTAGATATTACACCCACATCAAACTGTGCCTTGCTTAAATGACCTGCGTGTATGATGCGGCAGCTGTTATTTGATAAATAAAGAGTAAACTACATCGAAACTTACTGTAATAAAGAAGCAGCATGCTTAAGAAACTTATGGCTTGTACGTCCATCCATACCTCCATCTGTCTGGTGCCCTGTGCATCACAGTAATGACTGGTTGTTATGTATTGCAATATGTTTGGAAGGCCATCTCATCACATGTCATGTGACATGCCAACGGAACATCAAGACAGAAAGAGTTTATTGTGATCTCATATCATTGTGATGTTGGAAGTAGCCTAGTGCTCCTTTACTGTTGTATCATAGAAATGACTAGTGGTTTTCCTGTTGTGATGTCATAGGTAATTGCTTTACTTGCCTGTTGTATCATTGTTGTATCAAGTTTTAAACCCCATAATTACTACAAGAGGATGCTTACAAGGGCAGACTTACAATTTGGGGTTTAATAAGAGGGACTCGATCAGACCTGGAATAAAGATACTTATTTACAGCAGTCTCGGTGGTTGAACTAAAGTTCTGACCGGACTCTCCACACCGATTCGACCTATCCAATCAGCATGAAGTTACTATTTTTCCACAATGCTAAATTGGCTGTTATGCATCACGATGCTGATTGGCTGTTCACTCTTGGGAAGGTACTTGATGCATAGCTCAGGATCCCTTACCGATTTCTGTTGAAATAAAGCCTCGGGTGGTGTGGCACAATGTTGCAGCTGGGTTAACGGGCTTTAAGGACCCATTGGCAATTTCCAGTGGTTGTTGACGAGGGTTTCCCCAAGTGGACACCATCTTGCTTCTTGATCACTGTTGTTTTAAATGAATAAATTAGCTTAGTGTTAACTATTAGCTGATTCTTTTTTCATCTTGAAATGTTTTCTTTAAAAGCAAATGTCTATATCTGTACACAGGAAGTCAAAAGAACGTGTTATTATAATGCACTAATTACTGGTCGGGTTAGATAGAAAAACAGGTTCACCGCTGCCACATTTCCTCAAAAACCTACGATAGTTATCTGCTAATATGGCGATTAGTTTGCCCAACCAGTCCACATGTGCTTTGTGGACTTGGAGAAGGCTTTCGACCGTGTCCCTCGGGCTATCTTGTGG
>JBCNYH010000005.1:18609288-18625565 GCA_039654325.1 Tandanus tandanus
TGCAAGCAATTACACATCCACATGCAAGAGTTGCAGAGAGAGAGAGAGAGAGAGAGAGAGAGAGAGAGAGAGAGAGAGAAGGAGGGAGGGGGAAAGGTTACTCTGGGCCATTTTGCACTGTTGCCATAGAGAAGCTAACACTCAATCCAACTTCAGAAAGGTCAGGTAGATCATGTGTTTTTTGTTCTCTCTCTCTCTCTCTCTCTCTCTCTCTCTCTCTCTGCTGTCAGCTCTGACGCTGGAGCCAAACATCTCCTTCAAAAGCCTGATAATAAACCTATCACAACTCATTAGAAAAGAGATCGTTCAAAGCAAGAAAACATAAAAATTTCATCCTGCAGATCCTGGAATGAAATTCGTTTTTTATTTTCCTTCTTCTTTTTTTTTTCTTGCCCTGACAGACTGCAGCAAAATGTGTTGATGTGCACAAAACACATGGTTTATTAGTATATCTAGTAGACGTAGAAGATAAAATCTGCGTTTCTGTCGTGTGGGGCGATGTGGCATTCAAGGTGTAGGCAAACCGGCCCGGCTTATGTATAAAAAAATAAACAAAAATTGGTGTGACTTTACTGAACTTTCCTGACTTGCATTCCACCCTCCCTTTTCTTGGTAGCTGTGCACCCTCCTTGTACGTTGGTGCTTCCTCTTTTAAACACCATCCAATCCTATGAATGGCCACCATCCCTCTTTCCTCTATCTCTGTCTTTCCACCACACCCCTTTGTGGGGGGAAAAAAAGAAAAGATCCCTCCTCCCATCACCTTTAGCTACTAAGCAAATTCTCATCACCCGCTTTGAGATGGTATCACCCACAGCTAACCTCACTGACCCTGACTAGCGCTTGAATTGTGGCCATATCCATCATGGACCAGAACAGCCGCCACTGTCCTAATCGCTTTGTGAACTGAGAGACTGGGACAGAATGTGAATGGAGGTTGGCAATTTGCCCTCTCTCTCTCTCTCTCTCTCATGTTCTGTCATACCTATATTCTTTTGCATTTTTTCCCTATATTTCAGTGTATCTCACTCAACAGCTTCCTCATCCCTCCACTTGTCTTTAACCCCCCCGCCCATATCTAACCTAGTGTCTTTTAAATTTTTGCCCTCATACATCTCTATCTCTCTACATCCTTCCCTCCCCCTACCTCCCTTGCTGACCTTGATCTCAGATGCTGTTGCAGGCTGGTTTTGACGCATTCAGTGCCAAGCACTGAGACACGCCAACTTGAATCCAGGCTGCAGTCATCATATTTAGGGATGGGAATCACCAGGGACTACCCGATACAATATTATCACAATACCTAGGTGTCAGTTTAATATGTATTGAATATCCCAATTCGATATCACAAGTGTTTTTTGTTACACTTCTAAAACCTGGTAAGAACCATGGGGGGGTGGGGGGGTGTTGAGTCATACCTCACTCACTTTTGCTGAACCACTTAATCCTAGTAGAGGCGCGGGGATGCTCTCGCCAGTGAGCCTAATGTGCATATCTTTGAATTGTGGGAGGAAACCAGAGTACCCGGAGGAAACCCACGCACGAGGAGAGCATGCAAACTCCACATAGAAACGCCATCACCGAGCCCAGGCATCGAACCCAGGACCAAGAAAACTTTAAACCTTGAAAGATATATTCAAGAGTTGCACAATGAATTGAACATAAGTAATTGAATGCAACCTACTCCTTAGAACATAATTAAATTTTTTAATAAAATTAAAAAAAAATCAATTTTGGAGATACATGAATCAATGGCGGTACATGAATCACTGCACAAGAGAATCACGATTCATAACTGCATCAGTCCCCCCTCCTGTCTCTTCCTCCCATCCTATCCCATACTTCCGTAATCATGCTGTAGGTATACACAGAGAGGCCAGTCAGGTAGAGTTTCAGTTGTCCATTAGATAAAGTGTTTATAAATCTATTCCATTAGCATAGCCATTGAATTTATGAAAGCGAATTTCGAAGACGAAACCTTTTATCTGCTTTTAAACCACAGCATGGTTTTGATAGGTCACAAATCACAGGAGCTCCCGAGTGGAGCAGTATTGCAAGGCATTGAACATGATTTGTCTCATGTCTGTGCCACAGGAAACCCAATAAGGCTGCCATGGAAATGAGACCCGAAAAACTAGAAGCTCAAACACCACTGCTCAGACTCGCACAGAATAAAAAACACCCAATCTAACTCTGGTAGGCAGGCAAACTTACGAGCATGAACTGAAACAGAACATGAACTTGTTAAACGGATAACTAAACTAACTGGACAGGTGATTCAAATGAATGCTTTTCTGCTTTTGCTCCAGAGAGTAGTTGGGAAATGCTACTCTTGGCTATAACACCAGCCCTGGACACCTACCACTAGATATCTATCAAGAGCTCTGCCTTTAGTTAGATCAGCTGAAGTGTTGGTGAAGGACGGAACCTACACCCAAACGGTCGTGAAGTTTAAAAGTCTTTCTGCCCTTCCTGAAGACGGGTCATCGATACCCGCTCACAAGTACCCCCTGGCCCTTTCAGATGAGCAAATTCACTTGTGACTTCGGGGGTGACTGTTGAAAAGGCTGTCTAGTCCTACGTCATGTGACACACCAACAGAACAGTTTCTTGTGATCTCATATCAGTAGTAGCCTGTAGTGCTCCCTTATTGTTATATCATTGAAATGACTAGTAGTTTTCCTACTGTGATGTTATGGGTAATTGCTTGTCTCGCCTGTTGTATCATTAAGCTTCCAACCCCATAATCCTAACTGTATTAAAGGGAGGGGCTTATAAGTGTGGGCTTACAATTGGGGGTTTAATAAACGGGATTTAATCAGATCTTGTGAGATGAACAAGAAGTGGAATAAAGACACTTATTTACAGCAGTCTTGGTGGTTGAACTAGAGTTCTGACTAAACTCTCCACAGCTATTCAATCAGCACAAAGTTTTAATTTTCACAATGCTTATTGGCTGTTACGCATCACGATGCTGATTGGCTGTTCACTCTCTGGCAGGAACTTGAAGCATAACTCAGGAACCCTTGCCGATTTCTGTTGAAATAATGCCTTGGGTGATGGGGGGTGCAATGTTGGATAAAATGTCACATGATTATGAATTGTTCACATTCGTGTCGGTATTGTGACACGTGTAATATAGTCATTTTTCCATACACGTACATTATTCCTAGTTAAAGTGAAGTTCCTGCGCTGGATTGGGATGGAAGCAGTTAAGCTCTCTGCCCAGCTCGCTCTCTGTGTAATGATGCCTCTCAGCACTTTGATTTCAGCTGAACTGCAGTGACCCCGGCGTGTCTGAAACACTCTCTGCACGCTTGGTTGCCTCTCTCACTCTGTCTCCCTCTCATGATGTCGGTACAGAGAGCCTGTGCCAGAAAGGAGGGGGTGGACTAGATGGAAAAACAAGGCATGGGGAGAAAAGGAGGGAGAGGGAGAGAGAACGAGAGATAGAGAGAGGAGGGGTGCTGTGAAAGATTGCCCAGCAAGATAGAGGTTCATTGACCTCCAATACATTGCTGGCTGAGCAGGGTGTCCGGATGAAAGGGAAAGCTATTTGTGTGTCTGTGTCTGTGCGTGTGCGAGACAGCAATGCATGATGGCCCCAGTTTCTCTGGGCTCTACTTTCAAATGAATAGGAGGCAAAGCCCCAGGCAACCTCCGACCTCAGGGTTCAGAAGGGGCCTGTAGGCTGTGCTCCAGCTGCGCTATGTGGGACAGCAGCACTAAATCATTACACACACACACATACCAGTCTACCAGCACATTCTCACACTACCACCCTTCATGGCCCCAAAATCTCTGGAGGAACAACTGGTACACTTTTGGTTGGAGCTCATTCCTACTGATACTGAAAGTGATTCAGTTACGTTATACTGTAATGGTGTCATGGGGGAACGGGAGCAAAAAGTCAAAATGTGTTGTGACCGGCCGTGACGTCGCTGGTAGTGATATGTTTCCCCACTGGTTCGAAATATACTTGTGGTGGTACTCATGTGGCATCATTACCTCAAGACGAAATACTGCATGTGATGTTAGATCGCACTGGAGACTCCTCCCTTTGCACAGATTTTTTTTTTTTTTAGCTCCCCTCATTCACAATTTCCTTGTTTTACTTATGAAGAAGAAAAAAAACTAAGCAAATTATAAAACTGAGATTTCTGATTTTTTTAAAAAATGTTACAGAAATGAAAATAGAATGAACAAATGTACTCGGACCGTTAATACCCTTTTAATAATCAGTAAAATAGGCTAGAAAAGAAGCACTATTAAAAAAACGCTCCATGGTTTTATGGTAACTTTGGCAACAATGTGCATAGACTCTACTTGTGGTGGGCTATTTGACTCTAGCGTTGTGTGTGTATTATTTATCTATTCTTGGCTGTTTACACCCGAGCCTAGTGGCTCATCAGGCTGGTGCTTATCCCCGGTTTCCGTAGCGTGAAGCGACTAGAAATTCAACTCCATACTCCATCGCAGGTTACCTTCCCAGTATTTTTTTTTTTCCTGGTACCAATTTATACTTCTGGGTGGACAGAGGCACACTTGTGGTTAAGACCTTTTCCAGGGGTCTTAGCACTATTTCTATTCATTTTATTTATGTATTACTTACATAATATTTTCTTTTTTCACAATTATTTGCTCAAATTAAAGTACAGACAGAACAGGCTATGTCTATGGCCGAATCTAAACATTAAGTCTGCATTAATGATAATTGGAGTACCATTTGACTACTAGTGAATACATAGTGAGTACTGGATATCCTATGAATTATGATGTACTGCTTTTTAAGTACTATAGTTAAGCAGTACGAGTATTCAAATGCAATATGCAAGTGCAATTCAGTATTAAATGACAATGCAGACAACCTACTGCCACCTACAGAAACTGAATTTACAAGCAAAGTTAGCTAAGTTACAGACATATGGTTCTACAGTTTTTTTTAAAAATGGCCAGCTAGATGCATTGGCTAACTAGGTTACCAACATAGTGTGCTGCAAATACGTTAGCTAAATAGCTAACTGTACTTAATAAAATGTTGCAACATACAGTTGCTGTGACGTGAGCAGTGAGACCGCGCACAGTAATTGAAACTACATGCATAAATGTAACCTCTTCTTATCTGTGTATTGTTATTCAATATGTTTCTTCGAATGTTTTTGCTAGCTTCAACAGAAAAGTGCTCTCCTGACCATCAAAGGATCATGAGTTTGAATAGCGGTGATGTCACAGTTATCCCTGGCTAGGAGTAATGGGAGCAAAATTAGCCATGATCTCAGGATGGGTTGAATGGCATACAGTTTCTACCCTGTCAATCAGAGCAATACTAGCCAATCGCAGGCATCTGTGGGATCATGTATTTGGAAGAGGGTAGATAGCACACTTTCACCTGCCTGTATTACACTGCCCGGTGATGCAGCTTGAGCAGAAGTGCCAAAAGAATTGTGCTGTTTGTTAGGTGAATTTGTTTGGCATGCAAGATGACGTCATTAGTCAGAGTAGCCAGTAATTCCTAAAGTTGTACATCCAGTACTTAAGTAATTATTGGTGTTAATGTATTATACTATAGTGCTGTTTACTTTCTCTCTTCTCTTTGTACAGAGATTTGCAGGATGACCCAAAGACTGAGTGGAGCGTCGCATTGACGGCATCTCTGATCCTTAAACACATCACTACTTCTTCCATTAACCTGGTGAGAACTTCACTTTGGGAAATACAGAATAAACACAATGCATAAACTAGCTAATGAATTACACAAAAATGAAATTGAAAATGTGAGAAAAAGTGTGAGGTTATAGATGTGTATAGCCTAAAGAATATACAGTATATACTGTTATAGATAAATAATCAACAATAGGTGGTGGGACCTGACCTGATGAACAGATAGTGGTTTTACTGTCAAAAGTATCCGATTTCCTTTTTCATCATTGCAATATCATTCATTCCTTATCTTACACAGTAATTTGGCAATTCTAATCATTTTTAATTATTAAAGTATAACACACAGGGTGCATGGTGGTGTAGTGGTTGGCACATCTAGTAACAAGGTCCTGGGTTTGAGCCCCATGCCTGTTGAGGGTGTTTTTGTGTGGGGTTTGCATATTATCCATGGGTTTCCTCTAGATACAGCAGTTTCCTCCCACAGTCCAAAGACATGAATATTAGGCTAATTGTATGTTCCACATTGCACCTAGGTGTGAATGTGAATGTAAATAGTTTGTAATTGTATAGAATAGTAGATAGAATAGAATAGTAATAGGATGTGTCTCTGTTTGGCACTGCGATGGTGTAACAAGCTGTTCATGGTGTAATACAAAAGAAACTTGGCTAGTTACAGTAGAGGTGTGGCTAGTTGCTATAGAGGCTTGGTTAGTTGCAATAGAGGCTTGGCTAGTTACAAAAAAGACTTGTCTAGTTACAGTAGAGGCTTGGATAGTTACAATAGAGGCTTGGCTAGTTGCAATAGAGGCTTGGCTAATTACAGTAGAGGCATGGCTAGTTACAAAAAAGGCTTGGCTAGTTACAATAGAGGCTTGGCTAGTTACAATAGAGGCATGGTTGGTTACAATAGAGGCTTGGCTAGTTACAATAGAGGCATGGCTAGTTACAATAGAGGCTTGGCTAGTTACAGTAGAGGCTTGGCTAGTTCCAATAGAGGCTTGTCTATTTACAAAAAAAGGCTTGGCTGGTTGCACTAGAGGCTTGGCTAGTTACAATAGAGGCATGGCTAGTTACAAAAAAGGCTTGGCTAGTTGCAATATAGGCTTGGCTAGTTACAATAGAGGCCTGGTTAGTTACAATAGAGGCATGGCTAGTTACAAAAAAGGCTTGGCTAGTTGCACTAGAGGCTTGGCTACTTACAATAAAGGCATGGCAAGTTACAAAAAAAGGCTTGGCTAGTTGCACTAGAGGCCTGGCTAATTACTTGAATTGAATTGCTTGAATGGTTACAATGCATTTACTCCATGCAAGTGCAGAGTGTCTGATTTCTACATGTGCTCCTTGATTAACAGAAATATAAAAAGACAAGGAGTGTGTGCAAACTTTACAATAATAAAGCCGTTCGGAAAATAAAATGAAATTGAATTGAACATGACACCTCTTGTTTGTAGTTATTGTTGTGGAAATAAGTTGGCTGTTGTTTTTACGTACTATATAGCACTTAAACGTCATCTTAAGGAAATCTTCACTAAGTCAACAGTTATACGTGTTTGTTACATAATCAGCACTTTGTATTGATTTGCAGAGAAGAATTGAACCCAACTCATATCACCGAAATGTTGTACCCAGCCATGCGTCACTGTTTTTTCCTTTATCCATCTGTGTATGAGAAACCACCTGCCTTCAACAGCTGGCGCATTTTTGTATCTCTATTTTTAGGATAAAAAAAGATCAGTTTTTTTTTTTACCTGGATACTTACATTTAAAGAACAAAACAAAAACATCAACTTTCAACTCGACAGCTTTGCTTTTCATGTTTTATACGGGAAGACGGGCTGCTTTAATTTAACGAGCAGTCCAGTCAGTCCATAGAGTCTAGCATGATATCCACCATCTGCATTTATCCCTAATTACACACACTAATATCCCACAATGCTCCTGGCCTCTCCTGGGCCGCCAGCAAGCTAACCCAAAGATTTTTATCAGGCCTGCTTAAGCGTTCCAGGAAATTTCCCAAGTGGAATTTCAAATCAACATCTGAAAAGTTTTTTTTAACCCCATACAGCTCCTTTCTTGTTACTTGTTTCTTCTCTTTCTGTTTGTGTGTCTCTCTCTCTCTCTCTTTTCTTGGCAGGCCATTAAGGCTCTGATTAAAAGCCCAAGCACGGAAGACTTGCATAAACAAACAACAACAAACAAATGAGCTGAAAGAGCGAGCAGTGTTACGAAACGACTTCGGTTTGATATTTCCCTGAGCATGTGTAAACACGCAAACTCACCATCACCAAACCAGCGTCCCTCCCATCCTGCCGGGCCAAGTCACACTCCAAAACAAGCTTTGTTATAATTTTTTATTTAGAACATAAGAAGTAAATCTTCGATTCGACGAAAGCCATTATTTTGTTTCGAGTCCGTCGGTGAAATGAGGTTTAGTCCGAGAAGGCTGTTATTGCAGCACAGCATCATGGTTATTGTAAAAATATAGCATCTGGACCTTTATTGGCTGTTTTGTATTCGGTGTTTATGGTTAAGACGAATTTTACACAATGGAACAATTAAAGGACAATACGATCACTACATGGGGCACGTCCGCCTCACAGAAAGAAGGTCCTGGGTTCGAGTCCAGGGCTCAGTTTGCATGTTCTCCCCATGCTTGCGTGGGTTTCCTCCAGGTACTCCGGTTTCCTCCCACAGTCCAAAGACATGCTCATTAGGCTAATTGGCTGTTCCAAATTGCCTGTAGGTGTGAAAGCTTGTGTGTGTGTTGTCATGCGATGCTCTGTTCAGAGTGTACCGCGCCCTCTCCCGTTGTTGGCTGAGATAGTCTCCAGCCTCCCCACAACCTTAGTAGTAGGATGAAGCGGTTCAGCAGATGCAGCATTGTTTACTGTCAGTCAGAGGTGATGACCACTTCATATACCCTCCTCATACAACTGCTCTGCTTCGCTCTTCATGCACCATGTGGATTTCTGTCATATAATCTCCTACTTCGCATCTGTAGAAGCAGCTTCCCTCTGCCTGTTTGCTTTGGCAACTTTCTACATTTCCACCAAATTCTGCGATTATGTCTCTTTCCCTCCCAGTCGATAAAAAAAATCATCATGTACTCAAACCCCAGCAGAAAGGGAGAACAACTCAAGTGTGCTGTTTAAGGAATAGACGGGGGTTTCCCAACTTTCTGGTGTGAAAAAACACATGGCGTGCATTTCTGCCTCCCTGCCAAACCAACATCTGGCAAAAATGCTGCATCTTTAAGGATTATCTCAGATTTTTCTCAGATTTTTTTTAACCCCAATAAGCCGCAATGAAATCGCACAAATAGGAAAAGCACATAAATGTCCGTTCATGGTACTTGTGTGTCCAAGTTGTGAAATTTATATTACAATTCATGTTGCATACATTCGACTCTGGGTAAGGGCGGGGTATACCCTGATCAACTCGCCAGGCCATCGCAGGGCCAACACACACACAACCATTTACACCCACACTCGCACCTAAGGACGATTTGGAACAACCAATTAGCCTACTGTGCATGTCTTTGGACTGTCGGAGGAAACCGGAGTACCCAGAGGAAACCCACGCAAGCACGGGGCGAACAGGCAAACTAAGCACAGAAACGGCGTGCTGTGAGGCAGATGTGCTAACCACTGCGCCACCATGCCACCACTGCTTTTATTTATTTATTGCCGTCATCGGGGTGCCGCCGTCATCGGCGCTGAGTGCACTCGCACTTCACAGCTTATTCTCTTACTTAACGTATACATGTTTCTGTAAACTTTCACATGCAAATGTTTTCGGAGCTCTGCTTTTAGGCAGTGCCTAAATATTTCTGTTAGCTTTTTATTATAATAATCTAACGAACAACCATAACATGGACGTTTCAGAACATAAAATAATAATTATAAGGGTGGAATATACAATGTGTCATTCTTTAATTACTAACAAACTGTTATTGTTGGAAATTTTCTCTGGTATGAGGGAGGAGGGAGGGCCCAGTAAGGAAGTCTTTTTCTTCCATTCATATTTAATGGCCTCTACAGATGGCAGCGAGGCTGTTAAGAGGCAGTGATAGGTGTGATAAAGTGAGTTCTAAATTTGTTACACTTGTGTGGCAAAAAGAACCTCGGGCCATTTGCTCGGGTTGGTATATAAAATGTTTGTAACAAGGCATGCATAAGCCGATCCATACCCTTCCTCACATGAAGTCATTATAACAAACAAAAGTGTCAGTGATTACTGAACATGTTTAACCTGTCGACATCTTTCAGATCTAATGTTAACACCGTCTTTACAGGTGCTGACATTTGATGAGGGAGGAGCTAGCGGGCACGCCAATCACATCTCCATCTACAAAGCACTCAGGTAGCTTTATTTTCTTTCCTCCTCAAGCAGAGTTAGAAAATATGCATTTGCATCTCGCCTTGATTCATTTGTGATTATATCTGGACCCTAATAGATGTAACAGAAATGTTAGCAGGAAGTTATAGGTCAGATATCATACCCATTTTCAGACTTTTATTTTTCATTTCGGACACCAGTGGAGCACCAACTTTCACTCACTCATTTGCTGAACCGCTTAATCCTATTAGGATCGTGGGGAGGCTGGTGCCTATCTCACCTGATACTGGGCGAAGGTGGGGTACACCCAAACAACTCAGCAGGCCATTGCAAGGCAACACAAACACAATTATTCGCACTCATATTCACACCTAGGGGCAGTTTGGAACAGCCATTTAGCCTCATGTGCATGACTTTGGACTGAGGAAACCAGAGTACCCAGAGGAAACCCAGGTAAGCACGGGAAGAACATGCAAACGGCCAAGCGTAGGACTCGAACTCAGGACCTTCTTGCTGTGAGGCGGACATGCTAACCACTACCCCACCTCCCCCTGATTTTGAGCGCACAACTTGTTTGGCTTCCTCCTCCCATTTATGGTCTTTTTACACTCTCTGTGCCTACTCTGCTCTGATTGGTCGCCTTTCGACAACTGAGAGCTCCACACTCAGTGTGCTGGGAGGTAGACCGGGATTGGTGCACTGGAGAAGGCCAGCTAATCAGAAGGACCAGCATGCTGTGACACACAAGTGTGCTGGGAAAAATAATTCTGTAAAAATCTTGTGTTTACAGCTCAGAGGGAAAACTTAAACATGCGCTAAGCTCGTTATTTGACACTCTGGTATCGTCTGAGACTGTACCAATATTATGGGTCAAAAAAGTGGAAAAGCAGAGTATCTCCCCTTTACCCTGGGTTTACACTGGGGCACGATGTCCGAGATCTCCGCGATTCAAAACAGCGTGGAGTTCCACGATTTATGAGCACGATTGGGGTATAAAAAGGAGGCAGGGTGCGTCCAAGAGATCAAACTTGAAAGAATCATGTTTCCAAGTACATCAAGATCCCCTACGATGGCGCATCAAGGTCTGTTACGGTCTGTTAAGGTTTGTTACTGCGCTCTACTACAATTCGTCAAATCGTAATATATCGTATAGTACATCGTAATCATCACAAATTCACAAAGTCCCCTCAAGATCATCACGAATCCACCAAGTTCCCTCAAGATCATCACAATTTGATGCCACGACCCCGCACACTCATCACGATTTTCTCAAATCGCTGATGTCTTGCCTCAGTGTAAACCCAGGGTTAATAAGAGTGGTGAGGCAGTTCAGTAATAAGACACTGCACCATCAAAATCAGGTTCATAAGATAAACACAGCTGTGTTGTTACTGCAGCATTTCCAACGATTCATCATGAGCACTCCATACACATACAGAGTCCCTGTCTTTCCGATAAACTCGCCATATCCTTGTTCACTCAATCGTACCCCCTCTGTACAAGGTTACTGAAGATCAAATCCCCAGTGAAGTCCATTAAGATAAGGCAGTGTTGACCCAAAGCACAGGTCACCTCTGGAATCGCAAACAGAGATTAAAAATCCATCAGAGGTTCCTGGGATACACCCAGAAGGAACTGCGCACTAAAGAAATCCGTGTTTGGTTATTGAGCAATGGACAGCCGGAAGGAGAGCAAGCCAAGCGTGTGGGTTTTTTTTTTTGTTGGTTTTTTTCCCTATCCGAATCCTATCCTCATTACACTATGGAAAAGTGACAGTACACGGCCATCTGCATGTTCTCAACTTTTCTTTTCTTTTTTTTGCACACTTCATTTCTTCCTTTCGAATTGGCAAGATGGCAGAAAACAGCCTGGGTTTGTGGTTTGGGAAGAAATGTGAAGAGGTATTTGTGGTTCTGTTGGAACAAAGATATATCCGTTAACTTTATTTACCCTGTTGTGTTCATTTCAAGTCGAACTACGCATCCTATATGGTTATGTTGGAGTCAAATTGTCAAACTTAATCCTGAAGAGGCCACAGTGCGCACGAGACCGTGTTCAAAATATAGTATACACTCACTCACTCATTTTCCAAACCGCTTTATCCTACTCGGGTCGTATGGAGGCTCAGCTGATACTGTTCGAAGGCAAGGGTGCACCCTAAAAGCTTGCCAGACCATTACAGGGCCAACACACACACAACTATTTACATTCACTCTCACAACTAAGGGGCAATTTGGAACAGCCTGTTAGCCTAACGTGCATGTCTTTGGACTGTCGAAGGAAACCGGAGTACCTGGAGAAAACCCATGCAAGCATGGGGAGAACATGCAAACTCCACACAAAAACTCCTGAGCCCGGGAATTGAACCCAGGACCTTCTTGCTGTGAGGCGGAACATGCTAACCACTACGCTGCTGTTACGCCCTATTCGTATACAGTATACTTCATATTGCTTTGTGAGAATTGTCATTTGGTATACTGCTGCCATCAATCAAATTAGCTTAATTCACATAATTATTTGCATGGAATCCAGCTCTGTACAAATAAAGTGTCACGTGCCTACTGGAAAGCCCCAGAGTTAAACCACTAGCATCAGGAAGACCAATTAACTATCAAAACAAACCCAGGACAAATCTGTGAAAAAGTATGAGTCATAAAATCATTGCAGAATCCATAAAACTCCTGCAGAGCACCATTAAGTATATTATTTAAAAGAATGATAATAAAGAATATGTTACAACCGAGCATAGAGAAGGCCATCCACCAAAATTTTGTGACAAATAGAGTGACCAAGAGGCCAAGGATAACCCTGGAGGAGTTGGCGAGATCCATCCCTCATATGGCACAATTCTGGGCTCTGGATTTATAGATGAGTGGCAAGAAGAAAGGCATTGAGGGGAATGTGGGGACAAGCTAGTGTATGATGGCAGCTAAAGTGGTTGTGTTCAACCAAGTGCAACAAAAGTTCTCTCACTCATTCATTTCCCAAACCGTTTATTCCTACCAGGGTCTCGGTGAGACTGGACGAAGACGTGGTACACCCTGAACAGCTTGCCAGACCATCGCAGGGCAACGCACACTCAACCATGTACACTCACATCCACACCTAGGGGCATTTTGAAACAGCCAGTTAGCCTAATGTGCATGTCTTTGGTCTGTCGGAGGAAACTCCACGCAAACACAGAGAGAACATGCAAACTCCACACAGAGACGCCCTCGCCTAGGACTTGAACCCAGGACCTTCTTGTTGTGAGGAGGGCATGCTAACCACTACACGCCACTGTGCTGCTGCGAGTTGTTTTATTATTCATTCAAACTATTTTTAAAGTAGAGAGTCACATGACTATGTTGCACATGCCAATCGTGCAACAATCGTTCAACTTATCCGATGACAACAATGCAATAAACTCTATCCCAGGGTAATGATGCAATACCAAGAATTATTTGATGGCTTTTCAACACCGTGTCGCTGTGCTTTCATTTCACTACAGGATGAAGTAGATGAAAACATTCCAGAGTATATCCGTGGTCTTTACATGTACAGGTGTCGTCAACACAGGTTTTATTCTGAAAATGAACATTTTCAACTTTTGTTTTGTTTGGCTCTTTACTTGGGAGAGCTGAACGGTGGCACAGTGCTTAGCATGCCTGCCTCACAGCAAGAAGGCCTGGGTTCAATTCCCAGGCTCGGGGGTTTCTGTGTGGACTGTGCTAGCGTGGGTTTCCTCCGGGAACTTCGATTTCCTCCCACAGTCCCAAAACATGCACAGGAGGCTAACTGGCTCTTCCAAAACACCCCTAGGTGTGATTTAAAGTGTGTTGTATGCATGTTGGCCCTGCGATGGTATGGCGAGCTGATCAGGGTGTACCCCGCCCTCGCTCAGAGTCAGCTGAGACGGGCGCCAGCCTCCCCGCGACCCTAATTAGGATTAAGCGGCATAGAGAATGAATGGATGTTTACTTGGGAATTTAGCTTGTGTACTTAGGTGTTTTTGCTTCACTAAAAATATTCATACATTTATGGTGTTGTGTACTCTGTACTGCTTGTGGACACGGTTTGGTGTTTGAGTATGAGTAACAAGCATAGTATGCCTTTTGGACAAAGATTGATTTCTCTTTATTGTAACACACAAAATAAAAAAAAATTGACGGTGTTGATAGTTAGAAAATAATAATAAATTGAGGTGAATTGAGAAGCTCCATGGTGTACAGTCCTCGAATTTACCATGTGTTGCGGCGCCCAGTGTGTTCCCAGTGTTCCGACCTCTCTCCCAGTTGGATCCTCGCCAGGATTAGTGTTTTTCTTGAATGAGCCCAGAGAGTCAGATGAAAGTCTTATTACTGTGGTGAGCTGTTTTTCTTTGCTTCAGTACTGCATGTCTGTAGCTCTTCTGAAGCATGTAGGGAGTCATTACTTATTTAGTTGTTGGGCTAGAAGTAACTTAAAAATATGTCAAATTCAGTACGAGTTGTCTGAAGGATCACATTTGATCCCGGATTTGGTCAGCTGGGTGAAAGAGACAGAGAGGGAGGTGGCACTGTGGTGGGCCAAACCAGGACACCATGGAGATTTCCAAGAACTTGGTTATGGATTTAGTGCTCCCTCTAATCACATGTACAGTATGTGTGTACTTATACACACTTCCTTGTCGCAGAGTGAGAAAAAAGGGTTCAAAAGGCTCAAAAAAACTTAATAAACATTTCAATTAACCCCTATTTGCCTTCATTCTACCTTTAATTTTTATAAGCTTGAACTTTTTATTATTATCTGGTTATAGTACATATTACATGGGAAGTGTGTGATTTGATTGGTTCACTGTCTGGGGGGTTAATAAGCAATTATTGAATGAGGTGAAGTATGATATAGAGAATTATTCAGTCGAGGGTTTGTTATGGCCGTCATGGTTATAACACCCTCTGAGTCGGAATAATTCATCATATCATATAAAGCCGAATTCTGTACCTGTTTTATTCTCTTCGCTTACTCACCTTCCGAACCGCTCAATCCTCCTAGGGTTGTGGGGGGCCTCAGCCAACACTGGGTGAAGGTGGGGTACACACGAACAGTTTGCCAGACCACTGCAGCGCAGCACACACACAACCATCCAAACTCACATCCACACCTAGGGGCAATTTGGAACAGCCAGTTAGCCTAATGTGCATGTGTTTGGACTGTTGGAGGAAACCAGAGTTCCTGGAGGAAATCCGTCCATGGGTATAACATGTAAACTCCACAAAGAAACGGCAAGCCCGGGACTCAAACCTAGCACCTTCTTGCTGTGAGGCAAACATGCTAACCACTATGCCACCGTGCCGCCCTAGTTGTTTTATTATTCAGTCAAAATATTTTCATAGTAGAGAGTCACGGTACGATGTTGCAAGTGCCAATCGTGCAATTATCATTCAACTAATCCGATGGCAACAATGCAATAATTTAGTTATCCCAGGGTAATGATGCAATACCAAGAATTATTTGATGGCTTTCCAACAATCAGGAAAAGGGAAAATCTAATGAATAAATAATAATAGACATTATCCCAAGTGGATAATACTTAAATCGAAACAGCGGATAACCACTCAGGGATTGCCATGGATTCTGAAATCCTAGAAATTTCACAAAACTCAGAAGAAGCTATGCAGTATGGCCGTCTCATTTTTACGGGTAAAATAAAGCACTTTATTTAAACTTTTGTGTTTGAAAATATGCCGACATGAAGAGCGCATGAGCATTGTGATGGAGCAGGTATCGCTGTGATTTTCACGCTTTAAAAAATAGAAAAATAAACCATAAAAATCTTGTTTTAGTTTTTTTTTTTTTTATGTTTCTGTGTAGTATATACTAAAACCTTGTATGAGGTTTTAAAAAAACGCCATTCCACAGCAGCTCACCTGTCTCTGTCATGGTTAAAATAAGAAAATCTAAACTATAAAAACTTTTTATGTTCCCATGTAGTATATACTAAAACTACTAATTATTTGCTTCACGCTCAGTGGAAGTCGCTTGATGTTCCTTGTTGGGGACTATTCAGTGACAGCCACCGCGCCTTAGTGAAAAAGTGCTAATTATCTTCATCCCTGTGGTAGAATTTTTGTATAAATCTAATATTGTCCTTCTTCTTCTTCTGTTCAGTCATCTAGCATTTGTGGGAAGAATACCAGAGGGTGAGTACTATATTTCAGTTTGTATTACATTCATTGTTCCTGGTTTGAGATTTCTAGTTAAATTGCGCCACCTGTTGTTTGCTGTTAGTCAGTGCATTTGTGCTGCCTTCATGTGTT
>JBCNYH010000005.1:18676120-18688188 GCA_039654325.1 Tandanus tandanus
CCCTATGACCTAAACCTGTGTGTGGGGTAGCTAATTTGCATATGTGACCTTTGACCTTGGCACAGTGACCTTGAACAAAAAGTTTCTCCGGGCCAATGCTTGGCTCATACGCATGATAGCTTTCTGAAATTTTGCATAGGCACTCCCTATGACTTAAACCTGTGAGTTGGGTGGCTAATACAATGTTGATTGTCCGAAACGGTTCGTATGGGGGATGGCTTTTGTCCTCCGTGCACTTGAGGCATCCTGGCTGAGGGGTTACGATGTTCTAAAGAACAGCTATTTTTATTGTTAGCTTCCACCCACAAAATTCCATCCATCTGTCCATCACACCTGAGTAAAAACTGTATATTAGGTTTCCGGACACTTTCAAAGTTGCTATACTTGTTCTATATTGGCATATTATGAAATGGTCCTTTTGGTGGGAGAATCTGGACCCCTGTGGTCTATTTTTTTTCTTGGATCTGAGAGTATCCTATAGCCATGCATAAATTAGGACGTGTCTCATGAACGTATATACAATTATATGTACTGTATACTTAAATTTTTAGATATAGTATTTGATTTCATTTTGCAGGAAGATAGTGCAAGTCCACCCTTCTCAATATATCATTACTCCAGACTCAGGGTGCTTTGACTCAGTGCTGATCTCACTTCGCACTTGTCCATTTTCCTCCCAGTGTTTTGATAAATTTTTTGAAGTTATGTTCTGCAGCACGAGGAAGATCCACAGTCTTCTGTCAAACACAACTGGCAACACACACACCACATCCAGAACGTAATTTTACTAAACAGTCATCTGCAAACAGGGTCAAAGCTGAATTTGAGTCACATGACTCTCAAGTTAAACAGTTCAGACATCCAGAAAGCAAATAAAAAACCCCACAAAGTCCAAGGTAATTCTGTTGAACAAAGTTTCTCAAGACTGCATGAAAATATAAATAGTAACAAGTGGGGAAGTCTGAGAATAACATTTATATGATCAACTCGTTCTACTGAAAACAACAGATTTTCCTGAACTGCAATTCTTTTCCCATATCTGAATTCCAGAGAAGGTCCTAGCATTTTAAAGATTTGAGTCAAATTCCATTAAAAAAACTTTCATTTGCATTTATACACACTACTTTTATAACCTGATCTTCTTACAAAAAACTGAGTTAGTGCCAAATTTAAAAAAAGTGAAAGTTTAAAATGGGAAAAGTCATAGCTAATCTGATTACTGCTAGAGGCTCTAGGAGCAGAACTTACCCAAAATGCACTGCAATCTGATGCTATATTATTACCATAGCTCCTGAGTCCTCCTGAGTGGAGGCATGGAATATAACTTCTATGACTGTCCCGTGTCCATGCCCCGACACACAATTCGCGCAATAGTACAAAAATGAGCACCCCCCCCCCCACCACACACACACACACACACACACACACACACACACACACACACACACACACAAAAGAGCCTCATACACCACCACTCAGACTCGCACAGAATAAAACAATCTAACTCACTAGGCAGATAAACTTTCATCGAGCAAAACAAAAATATTAATGGGAACACGGAACATTAACTCATTAAAAGGATAATTAAACTAACAATGCAGGTGATAAAGAGCCAGTGGTGGCTCAGTGGTTAAGGCTCTAAGCTTACTGATCTGAAGGTTGGGGGTTCAAGCCCCAAGACCTCCAAGCTACCACTGTTGGGCCCTTGAGCGAGGCCCTTAATCCTCAGTTGTGAAAAGGAAACTCAGTGTTAATGTTTCCTTCTTTCGCTCCAGACCGTAGTCAGAAAACTCTGGGGAAAATTATTTATTTATTTCCTCCAGGGATGAAGTTGAGTCAGACCTTAAAGGAGCCGTGCTACTCTTATAACACCAGCCTTGGATGCCTGTCAGTAGCAGATAACAACCGGGAGCTCCGCCTTCAGGCAAACCTGTGGTCTTTTCATCATATGTGGAAGTTTTCCAGACTTCATTCACATCAACATCCAATGAGTTTCCCAGGAATATTTTTTTAGTTATTATTAAAAGATTGTGGAGATCCAGTGCAATACAGAGACTCTGGCTGATTTTACTCAGCAGAAGAAATGTTTTAAGTCAGTACGACAGAACTGATCTTCACTAACATCCTGAAAAGTTTAAAGATAAAATAAATTAAAAATGCTGTCTATAAAGCCACAACTGTAAACGAGTCCATGAAGAGTTTTTGTGAAAATGATTCTAAGAATGATGATTTGCAGAGACGGAGAAGATTGAAGCTTTTTATATGAAAAAAAAAATGAAATGGAAAAGAAAAGAAACCAAAAAAAGGGCCACAAAAGACATTTTGACCTTATGAGAACCAGAATGGCTCTATCCAAGGCAATTACTAAGGTAGAGAGGGAGGGAGAGAGAGAGAGAGAGAGAGAGAGAGAGAGAGAGAGAGAGAGAGAGAGAATGAGAGAGAGATACTGAGAGTGAGAAAGAGATAGAGATGGAGAGAAAGACTAGAGAAAGATATTGAGAGTGAGAGATATGGAGAGAGATACTGAGTGAGAGAAAGAGAGAAAGACAAAGAATGAATGAGAGAGGGAGAGTGAGAGAGAAAGAGAGAAAAGAAAAAACAGACAGAGAGGCATGGAGTGAGAGAGAGACAAAGAACAAAAAGAAAGATACTGAGTGAGAAAGAGATTGAGATGGAGAGAAAGACAATGAGAGAGAGAGAAAGGGATAGAAAAGAGAGAGAGAGAGAGAGAGATAGATAATACCTTTAAATGTATCTTAATTGCCAATGTCTACTAAAGTACAACAGATAATCACATTCATAAAAAAAAGATGTATGAGATAATAAAAGACTGAGACAGGTCATAAAAGGCTCGGATTATAAATGAGAGAGAGAGATAGAGGGAGAGAGGGAAGGTACTGGACAGCGGAAAAGAAATGACCAGCTGGAATAAAACCATCACTCTCAGGCTTCAGTGACAAAAATGAACGCAGTCCCTAAAAGAAAAGAGTGTACAGAGACAGAACCGGTGGAGAAGACGGAGAGACAACCTGCAATCATTCTGCTGATATATAAACACACTGATATGGAACATCTCGTCTACAGAATATAGATGGAACCTCAGTCTGCGCTGGCCGTCCCTGGGCGCCTGTTGCTTTATTGATCTGCACACTTCAAGGGACCAGAAGGAAGAAAGAAAAACAAGCATGTAGCGAGTTTTTCTTTGAAGGCTGCCAGGCTGCGCGTTCGCTCGGTTAATCGGGCCTGGCGTCTGTTTTAGCAGCATCTCGACGTTGTTCTGTGTGTCAAGACGGCTCTGGTTTTCTTTTCTCGCACACCACGCCGCCCTTTCATCTGCGCTAAAGGCTGGAGGTAAACAGGTCGATTAATGGCTTTGGCTTTGAGCGTTCACAGGAAGGGTTCTGACCTATCAGACGCATGGCCGCCTCTTCAGCAATTTCCACAGGATATATTGAGCTGTAATAAAATGCATTACCTGGTGCAAACATGTACCAAGTAGTGCAATGATGATGATGCTGGCTATCTTTCATACCTCCAACAAAAGGAGACTAATTATATTAAACAGGATGTCCATCATGCTTCAAGTTTTTGTTTACCCAGCTGTCCACCCAAGAAGAATCTGACGATGGAGAGTTACATCAAATCTGTGTTACGGTTCCACGCTTGATGCTTTGCTTCAAATATACGCACTCAGGCTCAACAGCCAGCAATCAAACTCACCTTTCAGCACGGAAGCAAAGATGAAAGCCAAAAACACGAATAAAATGCAGCCAGTTAGAAAAAGTGTTGAAGTGATGAACTTCAATCAGTGAACTGAATCCAGCAACATATATGGCACTTTTTGACTCCGCCTCTAATGGAAACCCTGACCTCTCCCATGCATGTATTTTCACCAAACTTGGTGGGGACACTACCCTACCTGAGTCCCAGAAATGATTTGATTTTGGAATGTCTAGGTCAAAGGTCAAGATCAGAGCAAGGTCACAAAGATTTGGCGATAGAGCACTTAAAACTTTGAAAGTGCTCATAGACATGATGTTACTATGGAACACTGTCAGGGAACCATATATGGACTCAAACAATTACCCATGACCTTGAGTGACCTTCAAAAAGGTCAAACCCTAGCCATCTTATAATATTTTAAGACTATCATATGGGTAATTAAATCATTTACCAGTCCCCATACAGTGCCTATTTGCTACATTTTCCATGCTGTGTTGGCAGATGTACATAGCACTCTACAGGTACATCTCAAAACCCTTATTTGTCGTTTCCTCGTTCCTCGCTTGAACTAAAAGATCTTCTGGCACATCATCTTTCACAGACATCCTAATTCTCTTATTTGTGCACCAAGGAGTGAGGAGCGAGGATCTAGTGGTAAAAAGTAAGGATATACAAGAGCAGCCTTCCTGGAAGAGTTGCACACCAGCATATAAATGACCATGACATAATGATGTATAATGATACATGACATCACAGCAGGTCAGCTGTATCTCCGCACCTCGCTCTGTGTGATGCTGCAGGGAAAATGACGTCTCATTTCTCTTAAAACTAGATTCCCTAGATTCCATGCGTCTCTCCATCTTTCCTTGGCAGTAAGGACTAAGACACAAAAGTAGCATATACAGGATCTGTCACCATAAAATATCAATACCAGTAACAGGCACCTAAAACCTAAAGGTAAGGTCAAAGGTCGGAGTATATTTATCCTGTCCTTTTTAAAAAACACCATCATGCCTGGTTTTTATAAGCGTAAATTTGTGTGTATGCGTGCGCGCGTTGCAGCAATAGATCAGAGTTTCACCAGAAAGTTTTCAGATGCCCACATACCCACACACACACAAATAAAACCTGCTACCAAACAATCTGGTCTCCATACCAAACTTAGAAACATACTCACACAGCTGTAATTGAGATGGATAGAACAGGGAAAGTTTGTTTTCCTAGCTCTCGAAGTAGTCGAGGCGGTGTAATTGGTCAGCTTGATGTTGACAGAGTGGCTTTTCAAAAGCAGTGCCATTAATACATCTTAGCGCTACTTTTCCCAGGAGCTATTTATCAGTGTAAAAAAAAAAAAAGAAAAGAAAAGAAAGAAAAAACTTCTGAAAGACCAGCCTATGCTAAATTTGACCTATTCTTAAAACAAAATCAAGTGTGTTAATGAATTAGACAGGTTACGGCTAGATATTTCAGACTAGAAATACATCATAAGACTTTTACACTGAATTACCTCAGGATTCTCTTAACGATAATATAAACCAGATCTCCTGCTTCAGGTCTGGTTCCCAGGAGTCTTAGTCTAGATCTCAGGATATGTAGTTTCCCTATTGCCTCCCTATCACATACAATCACCACCAGCCAGGGAGCGGCATAAGCAAGCACATGGCCCCTCCGTGACATGTGATGCTGCCACCCACATCTTTACAAACTGCTGCACATGTGCATTCGGTAGCAGCCTAACACACTTAGAGGGAAAGCGCTATCCACCTCCTTTGAACGAATGAGCTCACAGACAACCATGATTGGCTGGTGACCAGTGTAAGTAACACGGAGGGGAGTTCATGCCAATTAGTTTCCATGGACTCCTGGTCATGGGTGGCTGGATTCCAATCTGCAATTTCCAGAACACACCTTGTCGACGCGCCACTTGGGAGCCGCCTTTTTAAAAATAAATAAATAATAATTTTAAAAACAACATTAAATACAGTCCTCACAGGTGGAACCTGCCCAGAATCCAAGAGCAGACCTTCAGAGCTACTTAATATTTAATTAAATCAATCTAACGAGGGTTTAATTAAGGTCTTCATTTTACAGCAAATACAATACCCCTGGCCTTGCTGTTCCAATACTCTTAGAACGAGGACTGTATATGGTGATTATGTGGCCGTTAGCTGTTGCACCAGAGTTTATAAAGTGCTCCCTATGATATTATTGAACAGTAATATTTATTGCGTATGAATAATAAGTCAGTGTAGGGGCGTGTTTACACTGTCACTCAGCATGTCCAATAGATTTAATTGAAAACCCGCTGGGTGACCGAGTGTGCTTTTTTTCCCCCCCCAGACGTATTCTCTTTATATGTACGAGCACACCACTACTACTCCTACTAAAAACAACACACAAGCTGGGCCTTTTTCCATGCTGGGCACCTGCAGTCAAAGCGGCATGAAATTGGGGTATTTAGAAAGGAGATTAAGAGTTGACATTTTGACTTTTAATGTGCGACATTTAAGCCTATCGACCTCCTAATCCTCCCTGACCATGTGTGACATTTCATTATTTTGTTTTTTCGGAGCTTCCTTTCTTGCCTCAGTTATACACTCGCCAGCAGAATGCTAAAGCTTGACACTTCATTTGACCTTCAGGATCATAGCAATCGCTCCGATTTTAGATGAAGACTTGAATAAACATGGGTGACTTTTCTCTTATCGAGAGCAAACAGCATGTTAAAGCAATGTGCCACCAGCCTTCCATCTCCGAGACAGGTAACCATTGTGTTTGGCGTTGTTTTATATCCTGTGGAATTTGTTATTGTTCCATAAATGATTGCCCTGTATCTAGTGTTAGTGTGCAAACTAGTTTCCTCCGCCAAGGAAGGAATGCTTTACCTTCTGCTTTTTTGTGTGTTTGTTAACAATTACGTGTGGATTTTCATTAGATGTCCTCCAGGGGCGGAGCTTTGGACAAGAAAGCCTCCATTAGATTTTGGAGATGATCTGGATCAAATTCTGGATCCGGAAACATTGAGAGATCAAACAATTTTATACATTTTGGTTTATACGTTTAGGATTGCTGGGATTAGCATTGGTTTGCGCCCTCAGAGTGCTCTTTCTGGATTGTTGGACAGTTGTCCTACTTATAGCGAAAGTGTCTGGGACCTTAGCCGATCGAGCGGATAGTTAATAGAGTGATTGCTTTTTTTCGATCCATGTCCTATTACGAAACAAGCAGCACAATGGCTAATACATTACTAATCCGTCCTTGACTTTGCTTAGATCCCGACTGAATATTGAAACCTTAGGGACACAGGCATCCAAGCTGCAGGACAACCCTTAAATGACTTCCTGTAGGCCATATGGTGCTCTACATAGGGTATACAAGCCAGCATAGGTTCTGTGCATATATATGTATAAATACACAGTATGTAGTGAACAAAAAAATATATGTAATGTAATGAATGAAAGATGTTAAACTTTACCTAAGGTCAGGGAGAGAGCGTTTTTGTTTATAAAGGATTATACATACATGTCTCTAAAGGCGTACATCTCTTTGAACTGCCTCCAGGGAAGCAGAGTGCAGAGATAAAACAAATTCACACATGGAGACTGTTTTTTTTTGTTTTGTTTTGTTTTGCTTCAATGTATTCTTTGCCCTTGACTCAGAGCACACAGTCAAACAGCTTTTGTGTTGGAGAAATACTTCCTGAGATGAAAACTGAGTCACAGTGGCATGCACTGATATATTATTACACGATACACCAATCAGACATAATATTACCACTTGACTGGTCTGTGGTTAGGCAGCCCCATACACTGCAAGACGTAATACACTGTGGGTTCTGACTGGGGTCAGAACAGACTTATTAGCCTTCACTAGTCTTTAACGTGCATCAGAGAGCCTAGGACAGCCGTGACACTTTCGCCAGGACAAGGGTTGTCCATCCCTGGATGTCGTTGCAAGGTACCTACCCCTGCATACCAGGAACACTCCACAAGACCTGCCATTTTGGAGATGAGTAGACCCAGGTGTTTAGCCGTCACAACGTGGCGCTTTGGAGTCCCTCAGATACTTACGCTTGCCTATTTTTTCAGCTTCCAACACATCAACTTCGAGAACTGATTATTCACTTTCTGCTTAATACAGAACACTGCTTGTAATACAAGATTACCAATGTTATTCACTTCCTGTTAATGGTCAGAATGTTTAAAATGTTAAGGCTGATCAGTCTATGCCAAAGTGTTTCAAATAAATATAATACTTGTCTACACCTGGATGGATAAGGGATGATATCAAGCCTATATGTACAATCTGGAATGATAGCAACAGACTGAATATCATATCATATCTACTTGTGTTTTTTTGTACCCAACAAAAAAAAATAAAAATCTGCATCCCACCACCACAGGATAACCAAGACGGACAACATGACCATGCCTTACAGTCACGCCGTCTTTTTACAAACTGTAACTTCACTCAGCGCTACGCTATCTTCTATCTTATTCTCTCTGCTTTATTCCTAAGCCTTAGGACGCATCTTTCACGCTTGTGTTGTGTGTGAACAGAATGTAATGTTCAATAGGTTGCCTTTGTGCCGACTTTAGGCCATAAAGCAAAAGCAGGTGTGTGTGTGTGTGTGTGTGTGTGTGTGTGTGTGTGTGTGTGTGTGTGTGCGTGCGCACGCTCCTCAAACAGCTGTGGTGACGCTACTCAAAGAACCCAAGAAAGGAATTTTGGACACAGACAATAGAAATGTGACAGAAGGCTGCAAAAAACCCACCTTTAAATCCATCTCATTCACCACTCTGGAGCTGTTTAAGTTCACTATAGGCATGGGTGACCTGGAGTTCACAGAGGATTATGAGTCTATACAAGTATTTTATGTGCTGCTCATAGCCTACATTGTGCTCACATACATTCTGCTGCTGAACATGTTGATTGCTCTGATGAGCAAGACTGCTGATGACATGTATGAAAAGAGTATTCGCATCTGGAAACTACAGGTATACATACAGTGTAATATGTCTCTTTTTGCATACATGTACAGCATATCCTACCACAATAATTGTACCTGAAGGAAACAGAATATTTTATGCATACAATATATACAACAAAAATATTAATAGCATGAATATTTTCATAATTGTCCACCAGTCTCTGACATTAAGGTCAAGTCTGTTGCCATAGCTGGAGCCTATCCCTGTTTCTGTAGCGTGAAGCGACTAGGAGTACAACTCCTCCTGGATGGGTTACCTTCCCAGTATTTTTACTGGTACCCATTTATACTGCTGGATAGACAGAGGCACACTTGTGATTAAGACCTTGCCCAGGGGTCTTAGCACAGTGGGGGTCTAACAGGGATTCGAACCCATGAGCCCAGCACCCTAACCACTATTCCACCCGCCCCACAGTGTCTAACATTGGGTTGCTAGAATTTTTTTTGGAAGGCTTGGACACACCTATTCATTGTACCTAACTTAGAAAATATAGCCAAACATTTGACTGATTATCAAGTACAATGAGGAATGGTTGTTTATGGCTGTTAATTTGACTGTGGGTGGTACAGTGGGATAGAGATTAGCACGTCCGCCTTACAGCAAGAAGGTCATGGGCTCGGCGAGGGCGTTTCTGTGTAGGTGGGTTCTGCGTGGGTTTCCACCATGTACTCCGGTTTTCTCCCACAGTGCAAAGACATGCATATTAGGTTACCTGGTTGTTCCAAATTGCCCCTAGGTGTGAGTGGCTGTGCGTGTTGGCCCTGTTAAAAACTGGTCCCGGGTTCGAATTCTGGGCTGTTAAAAACTGGTTCTGGGTTCGGGTTCCAGGCTCGTTGTTTCGTTGTGTGGAGTTTGCATGTTCTCCCTGTGCTTGCATGGGTTTCATCTGGGTACTCTGGTTTCCAAACACAGTCCAAAGACATGCACATTAGGCTGCTTGGCTGTTCCACATTGCCCCTAGATGTGAGTGTGAGTGTGAATGGTTGTGTACAATGGACTGGCGAGCTGTTCAGGGTGTACCCTGCTCCTCAAGCAGAGTCGGCTGAGATAGGCTCCAGCCTCCTGTGACCCTACTAGGAGTAAGCAGAAAATGAATGAATTAATGAATGAAATGTGAATGCAGTGTCAATTTGCAATTTATATTATACTTGTTTTAAGCATTTAGAACCTTGCTGAAAATGCATCATGTTTCTGAGTAAGGGTAAACAGTAAACAGGTTTGTTTGTGTTTTCCAAGCACGCCATCACCATCTTGGATCTGGAGAGATTTGCATGCTGTCTGAAGATAAAGCCGCACTCAAGAGTGTGGAGGAACCTGAGCATAACAGGAGACGACTGGCGCTGGTGTCTCAGGTTGTAGGCAAACTCTTGATAACCATAGGTATTCAAACTGTGGAACGGCAGGTGGTCATGGGTATAAATAATACAGTCAAAATATATAATTGACCATGTCATACCTGCCCGCTTTTACACATTTTGCATAGGAGTTCCGCAACAAAGCCTAAAAATATACCAATACAGCCATCTTTTTTGTCTCTAATAACATAAAAGGCAATTGATCCAATCAACACACGCTATACAGCCAAAAGTTTGCTTGACTGGCCTTTCCGTAACTGTCGCCACAAAGTTGGAGGCAGAGTTATAGGAGATCTTTGTATATGGCACCGTTACTAAGGGGCTCAAACCTGTTACAGCATGTTCCATTATTCATTTGCTGAACCATTTAATCTTATTAGGGTCGCGGGGAGGCTGGAGCCTCTCAGACGACTCTGGGCGAAGGCGGGGTCCACAGGGAGCATACACGACACATAAACAGTGAGAATACACACACACACACACACTTGGAGCAGTGGGCAGCCACATTGTGGCACCTGGAGAGCAGTTTTGGGTTAGGGTCCTTGCTCAAGGGCACCGTGAAAGTGGAAGAGGGGGAAGGTGCTGCTCACTCCTCCCACCGCAACACATATTTCCAGTGACCTTTCAGTCCCTAACCTTCCTATCTAACCATTAGGCCACAATTTATTTACTGAAGTTTTTTTTCATCCAAGTAATAGTGTAAGACAGTTGGCAACCTCAAGGCCCGCAGGCCAAATCCGGCCCACCAACTCATTTTATGTGGCCCGCGAGAGCTTTTAAAGTATATGACTATGATACATTCTTTGCGTCAACCATTACCATGAAACCTAATTCATCATTCTTCCACTAGGTGGCAGCAACCTATTTCAAATTAACAGCTAGTCACTGATGAACCAAGAAGGATTGTGTGTTGTCAGAAAAGGAAAGTGAAAAAAGGAAGCGAGAAAAAATACCTAAACTAATCATTTTGCCAGGCAGATTTCATTTCATGCCCTTTTATAAATGGACGTTTAGTGATTATTCGGCTTTTGGTGACCTAGAAATTTTGCTAGTGAAAATGAGTTTGACACCCCTGGAAGAGGAAAGCATTTGGAGCAGTCGCCAAATTACTTTCATTTTTACAATACACCCAGACACATTATCTCTAATCATATTATGAATTTAGCATGCTCGTGTGATCAGTTATTTACAGGTCGACAAATTAGATGATGAGCTGTAATTGGAGTCTTTGTCCTCTGTGCATTTTTCAGAGTGGAAGAAGCCCAGTGGGACAACTGGCACCGCAAAATGGTCATCACAGCGGATCCTGGAGAATGTAACACAGTTGCGTACGGAGGTATTAAGCTTTTGTTTCTCATTCATGGCGCAATTACATGTGAGGACACAGTTTAAGCCTTAGCCCTAATACAGGAGTAGGTAATAAATGTTGACGCTTATGATTTGTATTTCTCCAGAGCCAAGCCAATTTGACGACAGTCAACAGAGATTCAAACTGCATACAGTCTCGGCAGGGGAAGAAAGTCAACTCCTGGCTTCCAGCTCACTTTAATGGAATGAGAAAAAAAGATTATATTTGAGCACTTATCCAAGCTGTGTTCTGGTGGTCTTTTAACCAATTAGGCAGTTATGAAAAAATGGAGACTGTTTTCTGAAAGTACTTAATGTTTGCACATCCTCTTTCCATCTTGTCTATTCATATCGGAAGTAAACAATTTTTATAGTGTATTATTTTTACATTTTTTAACTCATGACGGATACAGGTGAACTCAGACATCAGACGCAGGTTAATAAAAACGTGTACCGGTGTCTTGAGCAAGGCCCTTAACCCTCAATTGCTCAGTTGTATAAAAAATGATAAATGTAAGTCGCTCTGGATAAGGGTGTCTGCCAAATGCTGTAAATGTAATGTAATGTATTCATTCAGAGTTATCACATATTACTCAGGAATGGGAGTGGGGGGGGGGGGAGGGGGGGGGGGGGGGGGGGGGGGGGGGGGGGG
>JBCNYH010000005.1:18706943-18717690 GCA_039654325.1 Tandanus tandanus
CCCCCCCCCCCCCCCCCCCCCCCCCCCCCCCCCCCCCCCTCCCCCCCCCCCCCCCCCCCCCCCCCATGCCTGTTCGATATTCTTCACACTGAGCTTCACCCGGCTGTCCCGCTGTGCCCTTTTTATGCAATTCCCATTTCCATTCGCTTCAGACAGCTCCAATATGCCCCGACCTGGACTTTTTCAGAGCTGCCCTAGTCTGTGCTATTTCCTGCTGCCATGAGCCTTTGATTTACGGCCCTATTGACTCAAATCGACACAGTTCATCCATTTGTATGCCAGCTGTCGTGGTGCATGAGGAAGCAAGGCTAAAAGTAGCCTGCTGAAGAGAAAGAGAGAGAGAGAGAGAGAGAGAGATATGGTTCCTCTCCACCCTAATCATTTGAATTTTGTGCGTTTTTTGGGCCGCCATTAGAAAATTAAACAGACTATGCCTACGAGTTTTAAATAAGATGATATTTCAGGGATCATCTGGTTTTGGCTCTACATTATTCCAGAGCACTTTCTCAAATCGGATTGGTCAGAGGACGTTGATCCCTTTTCTATCACAGCATGGCTTCTTAATACGTTGAAGGGCATGTTTATTTAACATTTATGGAAAGAGTCTCCAGTGTCAGCTCTGTGCATCAGTACGAGTTTTCCACCATGGGTGGAACCTTGTTATCTGTAACCAGGGAAAAAGTGAGTCCGGTGAGGGAAAGGTGGCACAGTGGCGTAATGGTTAACATGTCCGCCTCACAGTAAGAAGAACCTGGAAGAAGAACCCCCTTTCCCAGAGTGACTTACATTTGTCATTTTTTTTTATACAACTAAGCAACTGAGAGTTAAGGGCCTTGCTCAAGGGCCCGACAGTGGCAGATTTTTGGTACCGCGCAGCTTGGTGGTACTGGGGCTTTAACTCCCAACCTTTGGATCAGTAACCCAGAGCTTTAACCGCTGAGCTACCACTGCCCACATGCACATTGGGATAATTGCTCCAAACCACTCCAAATGTGAGTTTGAATAGATGTGTGTGTGTGTGTGTGTGTGTGTGTGTGTGTGTGTGTTGCCCTGCGACGGTCTGTTCAGCGTGTACCCCCACCTTCACCCAGAGTCAGCTGGGATGGGCTCCAGCTTCCCCAAGACCCTAATACAGGAGTTCGGACATTTTTTTTTCAGGTATATTGTGCTTGTTGCCCTGAACTGTAGAAAAAGTCTTCAGACTCAGTAAGAAGAAAACCAGCCTCAGCTGACTGAGAAGAAAACCAGGCTCAGTTTTCCCCCCTCGTAATCTGGAAGTGCGTTCAATGCTTACCAAGAATATATGGTTGGACTGATTAACTAAAAGCCTAATTAAAAGTATTGACATATATTTTACAATTACACCCACCTAACACAGCAATGCATTCTGGGTAAGTGCTGTTCCTGAAGTGTTCAGGGTACGAGTGTAGAAGTTCATCCAACAAACTTCACTCAGTAATGAAGAACCAAAAATCCCTTATGAAAACAAAATAATGAAAGTGTAAAAAAAACAAAACAAAAAAAACCCCCAACCTATTACAAAGCAGCTTTTGATTTGTATAAATGAGTTGTAAAGAAACAGCAGTTACTCATGTGGTTAATACAGAACACATGAATCACGTTGCTCATTTTTTTCCACCTACACATAGAAGAAACGCTATTAAAAACGTGTACCGTGTTGATTTTAAGGCAGCCAGATCCGAGGCTGATCTGATCATCCGAGGACTTCCTGTCCGGCTCTTAGGCAGTGTATGTCTTTTATGGCGTTACTAATAAGAACCCACAGCTGCTTACACACGCAGCGCCCGAGCTTCATCATAGTCATTTCTGACTGTTTTCTTAGTGCAGTGAATCATGGGATTTCATGCATCAGTGGCCACAAGTCAGCTAGTATTATGCTGTTGTTTTTTCATACACAAGGCATGTGCAGAATTTGGTGAGGAGTAGAATCACATTTCCTGTACAGGTGCTGTCTGGGACGTGGCTTCAGAAAATAAGTGTGTGTAGCAATAAGACCACACACAGACCAAACTACCAACACGCGACTTACTCAGAGAGACCAAAGTGGAGTGACGTTATTATAAGAAGGAGGAGGAGGAGGAGGCGGCAACTTTCAAAGCATAAATTAGAACTTTATTTTATTATTACAATATTACAAAAAGAGTAGCACAACTCTCCACACACACTCTGTAGTTTTTCACTCATTCACTCAACAGCCACAGAGTGACAGATATGAGAAAGTCTTCTAGACTCTTCATTTCACAGCTATAGCAAAAAAAAGAAAGGAAAAAAAGAAAGAAAAAAAAGAAAAGAAAAAATTTAAATAACGAAAAAAGAACAAAAAAATCAAGTTTATAATTATAAATAGTCACAAATTGCAAAACTGAAGCATTGAAACTTGGAATAAAAAGATTTGTGTTACAGCCCAGACCTACACATAGCTATAAAACATAATTACAATAAAATATTATCCGTTTTTTTCTTCGTTTTTGTCGCAAAGTAATCCTAAGGAATTGCTTTTCTATTCAACAAAAGCTTTAGTTAATAAAAATAAACAAGGAAAAAAAATCGCTGTTCCTTTATAGTCTTTTTGAAGTCGTTTCCATAATTATCAATATTATAGGTTTCATAATAACCATGCTTGTTTTCAAAGGAAAGTCCAAGGACCAAATACTTAAGGCTTTATAAGGGCTGTTCCAGAGGGAGGCAAGCAGAGAGTGGGTGATGGCGTATCCACCAACACACACACACACACACACACCACACGTCACTCACTCACACTTACTCGCTCATCCACTAAAACCATCCCCACGCAAACCATCCAACATTCACACAGTCATTACACTTCTTAAAAGTTACAGTAGTATAGCAGATTAGCCAGTGTACAATAAAATAATTCATCTGCTGTTTCACGTTTGACTTCAAGTCCTCCTTGATTTACCCACAAGTGATCTTGCAAGTGATCAATTTGGTCTATTCAAGCACATGTCATTAGAGCATCAGTAGCAACTTCGAAACTGAAGTTATTTCAACAGATACGCCAGAAGAAAAAAAAAAAAGGAGGATCAAATCATCTCAATTTGGTTCGTAGTTAGTCTCGAAATGATATTAGTAACAATCCACATACACAATCTTCTCCAGTAGTAAGTTTAGTCCTGCTAACTTTATTAAAACACCATCTAACAAGTGAACCGCCCATCTCTAGGATTCAAGTAGGAATTTCATATCTTAAGAAAATGAAACAGAAGCACAATGGCACCCCTTGATGCTTATATCTTCTTGCCTTTTATTTCAGCCCACAATGACTTCTTAAGAAAATAAACCTCCACAATTACGCTGCTACTTCAATAATCTAAAAGAGTTAAGACATCAGTTAAGCAACCTGATCCGTTGCAGCACTTTTGACTCGCATAAATTATGCTTCTGTCATTTTAAGCCCAGCCAGACTACGCGGCTTGATATGCAACTGATAGAACTTCATTGAAATCATGGTACAAACTAGCATCCCGTTCATAAATTAATAAATTAAGATTTATATTGCCTTAAACGGATTCAGGGAGAAATCTGGAGACGCCGAGCAAACACAGGCCAGATCCAGCCAGTTAAAAGTAAGAAAGAAAGAAAGAAAGAACGAAAGATAATATCTTCATAAACAGTGCATTAGTGAGCCCACAGCTGAACAATAAACCCCTGGCAAGAGGAAGCTAGCAATTCTTGATGTTTGAAAGACATCATTTTATCTCTCAGGCTGTATTTCTATGCCTACAAGACCTTTCACACAGTGATCTCTGGGCGGGGAGGTTGGGGACGACAAAGTGGAACCAATAACCAAAAGTAAAATGGGCTTAATCCATTAAAAATTGATCACTTGCAAGAATGATGATTAAAAGTGAAAACACCGCTTTTGTTAAATGTTTTTTTTTTTTAAATCAGTTTTCAGTTATCACTTTCCGGATGCTGTCTGAATTGTTAGTGTGTTGTGTTGTAATGCTTTTTCTCCTATTAAGTAATTTTAAGACCGAGAGCAGAGTAGATGATTTTGTGTGGCTATTTGTATTTGTAATGGACAGGGGTGGTGAGCAGAGCCTGTATCGGAGCTTATCTGTACCCTGGGTGCTGGCCATGGGCCATGGGGGGAGGCCTGGGCATCTTCCCCATCAGGCCCAGATTTTGATCTCGGAAGCAGGGCGTCTGGAAGTCCCCTCCCATATAATCTGCCGTTTGCATCAGATTAGTCTGCCCCACTGTGGCTCCCCCTGCAACTCCTGCCGGCCGATAATGCGCCGTTCCTCCCGTGGGGGCACAGTCCACCCCTGGGGTGGGGTTGGTACCGCCTGTTCCATTGCCGTGGAAGGGTGCAGGCAACTCCTGTGAGCCGGAACTGTCGCTGTTGGGTGTTGGGAGGATACTACCCCACACAGGCACCTGGTGGTAGTACTGGCCATTGGCATAATGCGCAACGGTGCCAGGTGGCATGGTGTTGTTGTTGACAACTGGAGGTGAAGGCGTTGGTTTATCCATGGGGGGTTTGAGGGTGTAAGGCTGCCCTACGCACAGCTCAGCCGGGTAGTTCATTCCTTTACAAGGGAAGCCTGGGTCCCGAGGAGCAGTTTTGCAAGGGTGCCCAGCTCCGTCTGATACATGCTGCAGGTGAGCGAGCTGATGCTGGTTCCATGACATCATCTGCTGATGTTGTTGATGGCAAATCGGATGCTGTTGTGGATTCTGTTGGTGCTGCAGATGCTGCTGCTGCTTCAGATCATTGTGATACAAAGCCATCCTGTTTATGGCACCCATGTTGTGCAGAGGCACTCCAGTACCTACTGATTTATCCGGTGCTCCAATGGTGCAAGAAGTGTGTCCGAGGCCTGGAGGCACCGTGCTGGAATGCCCACTATGCATGGCTACCCGGGAGCTGGCATTGATGAGCAAGTTGCGGCTGATGGGGCTTGGGTTGGCGATTTGGCCCTCACACATGGATGTGGCCCCGGCGCCCTGGGCCCGAGCCTGACAGAACTGGTTAATCTGGTGCACAATGGTACTCAGATCAGCTTGGCGGCCCTGGTGCAGAGTGCCAGCCATTGAGAGAGGAATGGTTGAGGTAGAAACAGTCACATTGGGAGGGGCATCGGCATCCGTGAGTTTTCTAGTGCCACCCTGCAGACCCGGCGGAGGCTGTTGGAGGTGCTGCTGCTGCTGTTGAAGCAAGAGAGCAGGAGGAGGCTGTGGACCTGGGTGACCAAGAGGAGGGGGATGGGAAAGAGGCTGTGTCCTGCCCATGCCCTGCGGGTGCTGGGGCATTGCAGAGGGCACGTGATGCCCAAGTCCCTGGTGTTGCTGTTGCTGTTGGAGAGTCTGAAGATTCTGACTGTGTTGTGGGAGGCCTTGCTGATGTTGCGGGGGTCTCTGAAGCTGCTGTGGTGCATGCTGAAGGGTTAAAGTGCTTGGTGCCGGGCCATACCCACTTCCAGGGGCGCTCATCGTCACACGTGTACCGGTGAAGTCTTTGATGATGCCCTTGGTGATGGGTGTCTTGACGATGGCCAGAAGGCCAGCCTTGGCTGCAGACTGTGAAGGGGGATAGGGACTGTAGCGTGCACCACCTGCGTCCAATCCGTTGACGGTGCGGCGTACGTGGTTGCGCTGTGGGACCTTGACGCTGTTAGGGAAAATTTTTATCGTCAGCGGGCTGTTGGCCACCTTCTTAGCATAAGCGTCCAGCTCCGCAGGGGTCGGATACTGGGCTGATCTCATCCTCTGTGTAGTGTCCCCTAGAGACACAGAGAAGGACATACAGTAAAGCAACAGGGAGAGAAAGAACAGTTAAACAAAGGAAGAGAGCATTACAGGAAAACATTATCAAACAGGGTGATAAAGGGATGCAGTAACCAGAAGAATAACAGAGGTAGACAAAAAGTCTGATCAAATATGGACTCATGAACTATGGACATACTCGCATGTAAGGATAGGTGAGCAGTAACAGAATCAAAAGTAACCAGAGCAGAGCACACAAGAGAGGAGCTGAAACTGAATGACCCAATATTCTCAGGTTACCAGTTTCAGCAGAGCCACAAAATGGCCCTTGACTTTTAGATGATAAAGAGACACAAATTACCACTCGTATCAGAACCACGCACACAGAGAAGCACGGCAGGGTCACTGCTGTTTTGAAAAAGGGCTAAGCCGACTCAAATTGGGGGCAGCCGTAGCCTAATGGTTAGAAAAGCGGCTTTGGGACTGAAAGGTCGCTGGTTCGATTCCGGAACCAGCAGGAAAAATGTGTGGTGGTGGGGGAGTGAGCTGCACCTTCCCTTTCTTCAACTTCATGGCTGAAGTGCCCTTGAGCAAGGCACCTAACCCCCAACTTCTCTCCGGGCGCCCCAATGTGAGTGGCAGCCCACTGCTCCGAGTGTGTGTGTGCTCTCTGCTTACGTGTGTGTGCTCACTTTGGATGGGTTGAATACAGAGGCAATAATTACCCTTTATTTGAGTTCAAACCATAGCACTGCTAAGCAGCAACTTGAACGAACCTGTCCGCCCTACAGATGCTCCATCATTGCTAATAGGCTTCAATTTAGATGTAGCGAATAAATACGAAACTAAAGTGTAGTGCACATGAGTGTATATCCTCTACACAGGAAATTACTTTAGCGCCGTGTTTGTCTTTGTAGAGGTAATTTCTGATGAGCATGCACATTTTGTTTTCAGTATACCTGGCATATCAGCTTCCGCCTAATGACTTAATAATGTGCTCTGACATTTAAAAAGCGAATATCTTGTACTGGCATAGGTTAATTGCAATATGTGTGTGCGCGTGGTTGAAGTAGATGAATGCTTATTATCATCATCTCTCTCTCTCTCCCTCCCTCTCTCTTTCTCTCCCCTCCCACATGATCTGAGCATCACAGTAGGTGCATTTAAGTTTCGCAAACGCATCTAACACACTATTTTAAAGCATTTCATGTTGATTATCACAGCGTGTGTGCTGTCAAGTGTCAGAAATAAAAAATAACGGTGCATAAAGTCTCAACAAATGCCATCACCTTGTACTGGCTGACAGAGAAATTATAACACGCTCCCGTTAAACAAATGGGACATTAACTCGTAGACTCACCATCTGTCATGTAGGTAACCAGTGTGGTGATCAGGGACATCTTGTACGAGTGAGATAAAAGTCCATACAGGGTTTAATTTTTCACGTTCATCTTGTCTTATTTGTGGGTTAAGAAATGTTTAAAGACTATTACTCTGGGTGTATAAAGTGTAAGGAAGATGCACAACGTAGCTTATTTAATAAAGTAATGTGTTCAGAGGAGAAAATAGAAGCTGGAATAGGCTGAACACACACTGTCTGTTTAAAGTACAAATTACACAAAAGAACAAATGAAAAAAAAAAAAAAAAAAAAAAAGAGTAATTTACTGTGTTGGGCGGCACAGTGTTGTAGTGGTTAGCACGTCCATCTTACACCAAGAAGGTCTTGTGTTCAAGTCCCGGGCTTGGTGAGGGCATTTCTGTGCGGAGTTTGCATTTTATCACAGTCCTTGTGTAGGTTAGCTCCAGGTACTCCGGTTTCGGCCGCAGCAGTATCTATCAAGCTACACTAGCTAGCTGTTAATAGCTTCTCCAATGCACAACCTGGTAGCTTCGATGAACACTTCCCTTAATATTTTAACACATATATTCAATTGGTTTTATATTCATTTCACACAGGTATCACATACAAATTGCTCACACGGGCAATTTTAGCCAATGGGCTGCATCAGGATTGGAATTGGGACACAGTTTCCATTACACTTGATCCCAACTAGCTGACAACCATAAAAATCTCAGACTTACTTATGCTCCAGTAAATCCACACTTATATGCTTGGCTGAGCTGCACAAGTAAAAAGACTTGACCCGACTGCTAACACCTCCAAACTGGTTCTCAGCAGCGTTTCCAAAAGGACAACAGCCGAGGCTGTTATTATAATAACTGCGGTCTTGGCTCTAAATGAGCTGATTAATTAGAGTGCGCTCATTCTCTGTCCCTCAGCTCTGCTCACTATATCTTGATGAGTGCAGCATGCTTACGGCCAAAGAGAACAAATTGTGAGATGGTGGATCTCTGGAGTTCATTTAATAGCAATAAATAAATAAATAATATAAAATAATATATATTTTTTTAAATCCTTTATCTTTGCTAGACATTTTTACACATCTCCGCAATTCCAGGTTCCACCTAAATACTTTTTTTTAAAGCAAATTTAAATTTAATTGTAGTCCCCTGACCCCCCACCCCACCCCCATTTCCCCCAGTTTCAGAAGATAAGTGGGAAATTTTATTCCGCCCTGATAAGTATTACTAGCAGTTTATCTCCTCTCACATAGAGCGTCAAACCCGCTTACAAGCATACATTTATATCACGGGACTGGCTCTGGTACAGACAGTGGAAGCTGTATTCATATATTATATCTGATTCTTGCATACAAAAACCCACACACTTTGGCATCTGCTGTATTAAACAGATTTGTGTTGAATAATAGTAATACAAATAATTCTAGGCAAAAATAACCATATGTTTTATATTTAGTATAAAACCTTAATAATAGAAATAAAGTCTAAGTTTGGAGAAGCCATGTCAACTTGTGTGTATATGTACATATTCTGAATACAAAGAGATTATTTTTCTCTACAAGCCAGAAATCTCTACTTACTTCTGATCTACATGAAAAACAGCACTATAATCCCAAAGGAGGGGGGAAAAAACAATTTTAGTGTCTCAAGTTGATGACACGTATGATGCATCTATAGAATAGAAAAGACATTGAGAGAATAAAAGATGAGAGAGAAGGGGGGAAAGAGAGAGAGAGAGAGGGAGAGAGAGAGAGAGAGAGAGAGAATTTGACGATAAGTGTTCTCTGTGAAGCCGCTGTCTGGCTGCTGAAAGGAAGTCTTTGTATAAAACAAGCTTTTATCATTCGAAGAGAGAGAGGAGGAGAGAGAGAGAAAGAGAAAGAGTGACAGAATTAGGGAGCAGAGGAGTTAGATGGGTGAGAGGGCTTCTGATGTGCACCCACCTGCACTTCCCTGCCACTCTGATCCAGAACTAGTGATCCTTCCTACACACGCGCGCGCGCACGCACTGCATTTCCATTTGCCCCTGGCTCCCTCATCTCCACGCTTCTCACGGTGACCAAGGCCACTCACACAGGCTCATTCATTCATATCGAGGTCACTTTTCTAACAGTCTAATATTAATTCTGCACACTGATGAAAGAACGGCACAATTTTTTACCCTGGATCACTCATTTGCAAGGCTCGCACACTCACTTTGCATGCAGTAATTCTCTTAGGAAATGTATCATGGGTTCTGTGGGGGACTCAGGGAATGCTAAGGATCATAGGAATGCTAAGGCCTCATAGGAACGCTAAGGATACCTGGTAGTCTGTATAAGATTTAGGGCCTCAGCAGGCACAAATCGGCATCAAGCACAACGGAAGTAAATTTGCGAAGGCGGTTTTGTGTGTATCTACCCAAGATATTTATACATATATATATATATATATATATATATATATATATATCTCTATATATATATATATATATATATATATATATATCTCTCTATATATCCTCCAGTTCGCACAAACAAATTAGGCAACTTAGTAACAAAGTTCTGGTGAGATCACAGATCGAATATCAAATCCCCACACCAGTAACCACATCTACAACCTGGAGATGGTACAGTGAAGGTCAGTCAGGTTTGTAAATGATCGTTACTAGTCAACAAATAGTACCACCAACTTGCTACAGCAACTTCAGTGGCCAACCCTATATAAAGTGTTTTCCAACACCACGTCCATTTCAATAATACAATTGATGGAGGTCTAGACTTTATTGGAAGAAGAAGGTAAATTCAATAAGGTCAGTCATTTAGGCATTGGTCATATAGGTTCAATAGCAACATGGAAGGCATTATCAAAGAGAAAGTTGAGAAACAGAACTAGTACCACAATATCAGAAATTCAGGCTTGGTATGATATTTTGACAGGATCACTACTTCACAAAGAAAAGTAGTGCGAAAGAGGTATGTTGCTAGAATGGACATTTGCCAGCTGAAACATTAATTACAGCAATACTTATCCAATGAAAGGCTCTTTAATATTTCGTAATTTAAATCCAGGTAGAGAATTATTTTATTTTGTTATTATGTGGGTTAAGAGCAGACAGATATTACTATTCACCCAGAAAAATGGGGTTCTTTATTTTTCTTCTTTTTCTTTTTTTATTCTTCTTCTTCTGTCAGTTAATGTGGTCCCAACGGCAACGTGCACCCATGCAACGTATATATCAAAACGTGTGTCTCTAGAGCTTTTTAAAATAATTGAAAATCATTATGAGGGTCATTTTTAAATCGTGACTGTTTAAACATTTTTTACAGTGAAATAATTTATATCACTGCGTTCACCAAATTCTTAGCTCTCAAACACTGTCAACCTCATTGCCATGGAAAATACAATTTTCAGATTAGAAGACCAAAAGCAAGACGTCTGCCTAAGATATTACTTCAGTTTAATAGGCAGTAACTGCCAGCTTAAACTCGGTGCACACTTGTGGGGGGTAGGCCTGGGGGTGGCGTGCGATGGGTCTGGGCTCTCCCGCTGTCCTCCTCGCTCTCCTCTTCTTCCCCCCCTGGGCGTGTGGTGGGCGGGTGCCTTCTGGGGTCGGTGGTGGCTCGTTGGCTGCAGTCACTGGGTGGCCCG
>JBCNYH010000005.1:18776592-18787854 GCA_039654325.1 Tandanus tandanus
CAATAAAACACCTGAATGTTAGCTAGCTAGCATTTTGCTAGTGACACTGGCTACTTATTAACACAATAAAACACCTGGATGCTTGTTAGCTAACTATTATGCTAGTGACACTGGCTACTTATTAACACAATAAAACACCTGAATGTTTTAGATAGCTAGTTTGCTAGTGACGCTGGCTACTTATTAGCACAATAAAATATGTGAATGTTAGCTAGCTAGCTAGTTTGCTAGTGACACTGGCTAATTATTTACACAATAAAACACCTAAATGCTTTAGATAGCTAGTGAAACTGACTACTTAAATATAACACAATAAATGTTAGCTAGCTAGCTAGGAAACCTTTAAAAACATTTTAATTACCCAATAATTATCTAGTTGACTAGACAGCCATATGTTATTTCGCTGTTATTAAATGTTGGGTATGGGTGACACAATAAAATAATAAGTCTAATGTTAGTTACAGCTTGTTATTGGTTTTAGTAGATGGTATATTTAGACCAACGTTCTTTTACTCGTTAGCACACTTGGAGAGCTAATGAGATTGAGGTAATTCTGAGGTAATATTGTCTAGGCTAACTACTTAGCTGATACTATTCACACAGTGCACAACATGTTAGCTGTTTCACAAATAAAGTGTACAAAAGGGCTAAAGGTTTCTGTATTTTATTACTTCTTTCATATTATGAGAGGATTCTTTTTCCATAATCTGTGATATAAGCCTGTAAAAAACAGTATGTGACTCATAACTTGGGCAAACAATGTTTTATGTTAAGACCTTAATCCTGTTAGATCAAGAAAATGAGAAAACAAATAAAAGTAACTTATTAACAGAGGAAAACCTAAATGTGTACAGAGATGAGCCCTCGGCTTTTCCGCCTTCTGTAAACTAGAAAGATCTACAGCCTTGCCTTAAACCTAATGTAAGATAATATGACATTGGTGACTTTTGCGGTTAATCTCCTGGAGCAGGGGTGATGTTCTCGATGAAAGGTTTTAGCGGGTGAAACCTCCGCACTCAGCATCACACCAGCGTTAAGCTTCGAAGACAAACAGCCTTTCAGGCTGCTTTCAATCAGGTCTAGTGGAGGTCACCACATACGCTTCCCCTAGGCGATCTCTCAGCAAGAACCTGAAACAGATCTCTCTCCACCATCGCACATGCAAAAACAAAACTAGTGCTCCTCTTTCCTCTGCTTTGTTTCACTGTATCAACAAAACTGCAGGCCGCATGTGTTTTCATTCTCCAGGAAGAATGTCATCTGGCTGCTTTACCCGCCGTCGAGATAGTGTTCGCCATTCAGCGGCTCTGACAATACGTCCTAACAAGAGCATAGATTCAGTGTCCTTCATAAAAGCCCCCCTATTCTGAAGTCCCTCCATGCTAAAATAACACATTCTCTGAGATCTATACACACACACACACACAAACAGTATGGCATAGCGCTTTGTTACAGCATCAACAGGATTTTTTCCAGGATCCACAATTTTTGAGACATAACCTCAATCCATACAGCACTTTAGGCACATTTTATTTTGGAGTTATGATTTAAAAAACCTGTCTAAAAAAAAAAATTATTATTTAAACTCCAACAAGTTCGACGTGAACAAGCAGCTCGTGTGTTTACACTGTACATTAAGCTGTGTTTTATCTTTGGGTAGCGAGCATGTCCTGAGTTAATAAACTTAGCAAAGCTAATCAACTGTGCTAAAGAGGCAAATATTGACGGTATACTTTTCCCAAGCAAATCAGGCTTTTTAAAATGGCATTTTACTATAAAATAAGAAGGCGTGGACACATTTGACGGACAGAAATCCCACATGAGACAGGCTGAAACCAGTGCGCTCTGTCTTTTTGTTACTTAAGTCAATTTCTGGACAAATGCGCCAGTACAGACTGTTAGCCATTTCTATTAAAAACACGAGCGTCACGGTAGCTACTTAGCCGTATAAGCTAACAACCTTTCACAACCTATTCACAACATCCAGCTATCAAAATGTGCAAAGCCTTTTCCTTATCTCTTTATATCTTTATGTAGTTTCTTTTCACAATAAAACAAACCTTTCAACACACCCTGCACTGCTGATTACTGTGTTGAACCAGCTGCTCCTCCCGAAGCCACAGTTAACCCATCAGCAAATTTCAACTTCATGCCCAAGCATCCATGTTACTAATATATCTCTATCTGAAAGTATTTAAGCTCTCTGAATAGATATAGCAAAGAGAAGAGTCTGATCATTTGCACTGGAGAAAACAGTGTGTCCACAAACAAGCGACGGCACCCCGCGTATCTTCTGCACAGGCCCGAGCCAGAGACAAACCCTGACAAACCCTGTGACAAATGGAAGGTCATTTCTATAGAATGGTACCCAGTGGAGGTACACTGTCCAAGTATATACGGTCAATGGTTGCTTAGCTTGCCACATTAGTACAGTAACGTGCTACACTGTGCTAATATTAAGAGCTGTTGTTTACATGGCTAATGTTTTACAGAGATTTTTAGACATGGCTCTTGTGTTGGACCAAATCTGCAGCTATTTGATTGGCCAAGTTCACGAACTTTCATTCATTCATTCATTTTCTAAGCCACTTAATCCTCGTTAGGGTCACGGGGAGGCTGGCGCCCATCTCAGCCGACTCTGGGCGAGGGCGAGGTACACCCTGAACAACTTGCCAGGCCAACACGCATACAACCATTCATACTCACACTCACACCTAGGGGCAATTTGGAACAGCCAATTAGCCTACTGTGCATGTTTTTGGCCAGTGGGGGGAAACTGGAGTACCCGGAGGAAACCCCACGCAAGCGCATGGAGAACATGTAAACTCCACAGAGAAACGCCCAAGCATTGAACCCCGGCCTTCTTGCTGTGAGGCGGACGTGCCAACCAGTGCGCCACCGTGCCACCAGTTCACGAACAAACTAGCTATTTTTTGTAGCATTCGGTGCCTTGTAATTCAAACCAAGCACTAGCAACCAAGCTAGCATTAGGCTAGAATGTAATTAAAATAACTACTAGGTTACATACGAATGTTACACTGACTAGTTTTAGTTTTAGCCTCCGCCGAGTTCTTCAGAGGTAATGGTGTGTGAATTTCCCCATGAAAGGGAAATGTCTTTGCGCATTTTCCTTACTGCTGACGTACTTTTCATGCAAATCTAAGGCAAATGTGTTTTGACTTTTCTCAACAGTGATTTTCTTTCCACGGTTATTAGTCAAAGATAGATTCAAAACAAGGTAATGGCACATCATTTTAATGAGTCACTGGTAAAACTCAACTTGAAATTAAAGCCGCGTGTATTTTTTATCCATTTCAAAAGAAGCATGTTCGAGGAAGTTTTATGATTTGCAAGTAATGCAATCAGAGAGTCGATATCAACCGCGGGATCGTGTAGAGACGAGTGCCATCTTTATACCGCGCGTGCCTTCACAGCAGACAATATATTTATATTAGCACTCAGTACAGTGCGCAGAGCAATAATGTCATATTACGCCTCCTCCGCTATTAAGATCCTTGGCGTCCAAACACTCAACACCAAAGTGACTTCTCACGCGCTCTCAACTCATTGAAGGTCTGCTCAGACAAGCCAGCTCGTATATCAGACAAGAGAGTGGGAAACAGAAAGGGGAGAGAGGGAATAACTCTCCTAATATGCTGAGTGTTAACAGATATTCAGCGAACAGACGATAACACAAAGGAAGGGTGCTTATGTTTTGCTCCCAAAATGCCAGAACTTTCCACAGCTCTTATCTTGAAGCCTGAGAGGTTAAAAGGACTGGAAAGGGGAACAGGGCAAACACACACACACACACACACACACACACACACACAAAACCCCCAAAAAACAAGCAAGACAAGCAAATCATGACTTCTTACTAGGAGCATTTGGCTTTTGAAAAACCAGGAACTTTTTCCGAGTCGATATAACTCGAGGGATCACAAGCAGCCAGTAGGGACGGGTGCGAGAAAAAAAAAAAAAAAGATTTGTGGTGGGTGCTGTCCTGGGGGCAGAAGTCATTCATCAAAACGCATTTATGAGCGATGGAGCAGAGCCTGCGATGATGAAATTTCAACAACAGGCTGGATGTACTGTAGCGCAGCCGGTCTCTTTTTCTCTGACTTTGTCAAGTGTCTTCGCCTGTATCCTATAACCTGACTTCACCCTTTTGTGCTTTCGGATCCTGTTCCCTGATTTGGCAGGAGTCGCTTTGGCCTAGTCTTCGTTTCCCCCATTGTCCTCTCCGAGCGGCTTCTTAAGTGCTCCAGTTAATCTCAATGCATTAAACAAGCTCGCTTACGCCAGGCAGCCACACAATAGAATGCCGGACACAAGATGTACAAGATATGAGCAGAAGGTAGACGTGCACACACACACACACACACACATTTATGTGACTGCTTTTATGTCGTCTTTGTTCTATAGACTCAATGCATGCCCTTATTAGATGCTAAAGACTGGCTGAGCCCACTCACAGGGCATAAAGCACAAGTCAGGCGGCACAGCCATTTGATCCAGCAACTGTTGTTAAAAAGAAACAGAGCAGACTGCAGCCAAGTATCAAAGACAAACAGGTCAGTCTCTCATGATCTCCCATGGTCTCCCTGCATTGCCGCAATTCAGGCACAAATGCTCGAAACCTGGGTGGGAGTTTAGGACCCTGAATCCGATCTACCCAGCTCATCCAGTCACACATACCTTTGGTAGTGGTAGTGGTTAGCATGCCCGCCTCACAGCAAGAATGTCCTGGGTTTGAGCTCCGAGCTCAGCAAGGACATTTCTGTGTGGAGTCTGCATGTTCTCTGCATCCTTGTGTAGGTTTCCTCTTGGCACTCCGGTTTTCTCCCACAGTCCAAAGATATGCACATCTGGAGGAGTGGCTGTTCCAAATTGCCTCTTGTCACTTCTTGTTTCAACAAACTTGTAAAGACAGGTTGCTCGTTGCGTTAAAAGTTTCCTTTCACTGTCACATACTAGCGTGCATGAATATGTATACGCATGTTAACGTGGACAGGATAGCCAATCAGATTGATTCTGTCCTCAAAACAATTAACAATTACTCACTCATTCGCTGAAACACTTTATCCCACTAGGGTCGCGGAGAGGCTGGTGCCTATCTCAGCCGACACTGGGCAAAGGCGGGGTACACCCTGAACTGGACTGTGGGAAGAAACCGGAGTAGCCAGAGGAAATCCATGCAAGCACGGGGAGAACACGCCATCTCGTAAGCCTGGGAATCAAACCCAAGACCTTCTTGCTAACCACTACGCCACCGTGCCATCCAAATGAGCAATTATTCATTAATTTATTCATTTTCTAAGCCACTTAATCCTAACTTTGGTAGCAGGGAGGCTGGCGCCCATCTCAGACGACTCTGGGCGAGGGCGGGGTACACCCTGAACAGCTCGCCAGACCACTGCAGGGCCAACACACACACAACCATTCACAAATCACACTCACACCTAGGGGCGAGTTTGGATTAGAAATTAGCCTAATGTGCATGTCTTTGGACTGTGGGAGGAAACCAGAATATGTGGAGGAAACCCACACAAGCACGGGGAGAACATGCAAACTCCACAGAAAAACACCCCGAGCCCGAGAATCAAACCCGGGACCTTCTTGCTGTGAGACAAACATGCTAACCACTGCGCCACCGTAATCAGAGGTAGGATTTAATCCTTGATTAGCTCGAAACTCGGAATCTAATCCTTGTTGGTGCAACCAATCCTAAATTGCATTTTGTTTCCACCTCGTGAAACAGAGCTATACCAGGTCAACCTACAGACACTTGATCCACTGGCCTTGAGATTTCACTCTAGGTCACAGATTTGCACTCGAGATAATCCCAAGCCGATGTGTATCTGACACGAGCATTTACTGCCAAGAGATTTTGGCAGCCTGAGAGTCAGAAAAGCAAATGGCCAATTAGCAAAGTGCCACCATGCTAATGGCATCCTTCCGTAACCCCTCGTTAGCAGCGAAATGAACTAAACTGGAGAAGAGAGCCATGCGATGGTGCATCTGGTGCTGATACGTCTCGCAGTCTACATCACGCACTCGCTGTTCTCAAAGAAGATCCTGACTGGTCAAGCCAGAAGACTCATACTGTTGGGTGGAGGAGGCTGATTAGTTTGGTCAGCGGCAGGTCGGCCATCTTATCTCATGTCACCCTGAGATAATGGCATCCGACCGTTACACACTGTCTCTGGATCACTTGGCCTGGAGTCATCTGAGAAGACAGACAGACTGGGGATAAACATGTCCCGCTGGGCAAGAATACACCCACTCACACACACACACACACACAGACACACACACCTTTTAACAACAAATGCAGTCTTCATACGTGAAACACAGGGCTCACACCAAAATTCAGAGCTATTCAGAGTTTAAGCAGTCAATCTGATTGGTCAGAAATTCTGTAATTAAAATGAAATCCTTTCATAGAAACTTACACCTTACCATCGTTTGTCGATTTGCTGAAGAATCTTTGCAAGGAAACGTTTGGTCTTCTACTTCGGCCATCTTTCACGTTTTTACATTGCTGTCACCTAAATATATCTTAAGTAGATAAATAGATCTGTCTCTGACAACTTATGTTGAATAGTTATCGTTTTGCCATTGTTTACAAGAAAGAAAAAGAAAACACTCCTGCTGAAGCGGCGGATCTAGTTGCCGAGGTCAAGCGGGGGTCATGGTGGCAGTGAAAAGCATCTAGAAGCGAGCTGATGGGCGCACTGCGCATGGACGTCCGGTTAAGAAAAAAAAAAACGAATGAACTAAATGCCACTGACTAAGCGTTCCTAGTTGTCGGGGTTGTGGAGTTAGAGAAAATAACGGCGGGCGAATGCAGAAAAATAGCATGCAAATAACAACATAGCTGCATGGCGGTTGTGTAAAAAGAGCATGGCGCATGAAAAAAAAGACATGGCGATCACATGAAAGGCATGGCGCTGCGCCATGCTAAAACAGCCTAGCTGGAACACGGCATCAGTTAGCTCTGATCCATGAAATTGTTTGGAGAAGCAACATTTCTATATCCTTATATTCAGTACTTATAACCTCACTTCGATGTTTTCCCCGCAGAATTTCACTTCCTTGTTCAAAACAGTTGGTACTTTGGAGTTAGCAACATCACTAGCGGACTACGCAAGTGACACGCCTCCAAAATATAACCTTTGATTTAAAATATAAAAGTTCATTAGATGAAGATTAAAGGGAACAAAAGGCACCAAGTTCACTAGAAGCATAGGAAGGACCAGGAATGTACAAATCAATGCAGGCTAGCTAATAAGCTAACCAACGGGCTATAAAGTCCCCGTGGCTCCGGGGTCTATTTCAACTAGAAAAGCAAAACATTTGCCAATACTGTGGCTGAAATGTCAATTAGAAGCAGTGCTTAAAGCTCTGCGAGTGGGGGGGTCCCAAAGTATTAGCACCCGCTCTGAGACCTAACAGTAGGTGGTGAGGTCACACAGTGTGTTGGTCATGTGACACACTGGTGGGACATTGGGACAAAGAGACAGAGATTAAGAGGCAGAGTGGACGCGAAGTCTGGCCCCCGATGGTGCACCTCCAAGTGGTCTGCCCATTATATGAGACATCCTACAATTACTCAGTAATAATTTCGAAATAAGTGTTGTGCTGTACAAAGCTGAACTAATGCATAAAAGCAATTACCACTTTACCGCAATTACCACACCACTGTACAGCACGGCTGTAATAACCTACGGACACCATGGTTAAATCAAAGTCCATATTTACTGTTACTGCACAGGTGATCGTGTGAGATCGCTTAATTGTTTAACATATTTAGATGTAAATATTAGGAAATTAAAGCTGAAATCATACTCTATCATTCATTTATTTATTTATCCAGGACCAAGGAAGGGCTTGAGCCTATTTCAGCCGAATCTGGGTGAAGGCAGGGTACAGCGTTAACAGCTCGCCAGTCCATCGGGAGGGCCAACGCACATACAACCATTCACACTTACACTCACACATAGGGGAACAACAAATTAGCCTAATGTGCATGTCACTGGACTGTGGGAGGAAACTGGAGTACCCGGAGGAAACCCAGGCAAGCACAGGGAGAACATGCAATCTCCACACCGAAACACCCTCGGTGAATCTGCGACTCGAACCCAGGACCTTTTTGCTGTGAGATGGACGTGCTAACTACTACACCACCATGCCGCCTTTTTACAAACGATACCAGACATGAAACGGGTTCTTACATTAACTATTAAGGAGGGGTTTGCGACGCGATCTTAATTTTTGAAAACAAGATTTCAAAAAGTCCACGTCGCAATCCATTTCCATCCACGCCTTACTGGGCAAACCTGGGACTCGAACCCAGGACCTTTTTGCTGTGAGGCGGACGTGCAAACCACTACACCACCATGCCGCCTCCTATTGTATTATTATCTCGTAGCCTATTTTCTGATCTCTAACCCAAATATCTTTAACCTTTTGCTGAACCGCTTAATCCTACTAGGGTCGCAGGGAAACTGGTGCCTATCTCAGCCAACAGTGGGCGAAGGCAGGGTACACCCTGAACAAACCATCACAGGGCAACACACACACACACACAACCATACACACTCACATCCAGGGGTATTTGAACAGCCAGTTAGCCTTCTTTAACCTTCTTGCTGTGAGGCGGACATGCAACCACTACGTCACCGTCCAAATATCTTCAGTGTACAGCAAAAACATACGGACTGACCTTGCCATTGCAATAGTTTCAGAAGGGAATGGAAATACGCACAATTTTTACAATGTCAAACCATATCACTGTTCTTGGATTTTAATGAGTATGTGTTAGAAATGTTAGGAATCGGAGTTGATGCCAATCTTGCAAATTTCTCTCTGGGGTAAAACGTCGGTCCAAAACCTGTTCCACTGAACACCAAAACATTCATTAAATCCTTATGATTTACTGCAGAGTAAAAACGAATGTTACCACTTATCTGTGAATATCAAACTACAAATAAAAGATATGATATTTCCCAGATAATAATTTGTTTCAGAACTAATGGAGACACCCAGCCCGTTTGAAAACACTGCAAATCACGACTTGCGTTTCTACTTAGTGAAGCTTGGCATCGCACAGATGACACCGTCATGAATCAAGAAAGCCGTTTCATAAATCATGCCTCGCCCAGTTTGCTGGTTTCCCAAGCTTCAGACAGCCTTACAGACTAATCTCAGAGCAGCCCTCGTGTTCGTTTCAATCTGACCAGTGAACCGCACCGGCTTTTATGATCTTTACAATGTTTCTGCGGCTCAACTGATCGCACATCTGATTTCCATACAGCTTTGGAGCATGCCCGCAAAGTCATAAACCACACACCTGAACACAAACACCCCTGTAAAGATCTTTTCAAACGCTCTCGCATGCACACGGGCCTCACATCAGGGCTCAAATCCAGCCAGATACCACCAATGGAAGAACAAACATGAACTCCTTCTTTTGAAGGCAAAATCAAACAGACGGTGCCAGCAGCTGTATTATCCCAGTAATCCTGGCCAGGCTGTCTCAATAAAACCAAACGGACTGCCTGATATCTCCAGAAATGTTCCTATTAAGGTTCTTCGCCGCTCCCGGATCCCCCCGCCGGCCATCGAACGAATCCTACCCCGGACAGGAATTAAAGCTTAAGGCTTCATACCTCCGTCCTCCTGTTTTTGAGTAACCGACTCCATGGCAGTATATGCAGACGTGTCTGTGTAATAAAGAAGAGCTACAAGTCGAACTAATCCGAATGAAACATGAATGAGCCAGCAGTTAAGGTTTATTGCCTATGTGTAACAGAAGACGTTTAACTGCTGTGTGTGTGTGTCTGTGTGTGTGTGTCTGTGTGTGTGTGTGTGTGTGTGTGTGTGTGTGTGTGTGTGGCTTGGGCTAACGGCTCAGCGTTTAACCCGAGGGACTCTCTCTTACTCTGTCACTCCATTAGGTAAGAGAGAAAGGAGGAAGACAGTATACATTCTTCACCTTGTGGCGCACTCTGGAAAACAGCTGTGTAAATGGGCACGGACTCACATCTGCGCTATGAGAAGCCGGCTCGACAAGCTCCATAAACTTATATAACCCTCTGTGGGGCGGGGAAAAAAAACGCTTAGGACAATTGCTGTTTGTTTGTCTGGGTTGTAAGCTATAAACAACCGTTTAGCTTGTAATTTTAAGCCATTAAAGCCGTACATGTGAAATAATAAATTGTCTAAAATGTTTCCTACCTCCCAAGAAATCACTAAAATAGACTAAAAACCTCGGTACACATTTATTTACCTCATTTAAAATGCCTGTATGTTCTCCTGTCGTGCTTAACAGCTAGCCGGTGGGTTACCTACTAGCAGATTAGCATCACAGGTAAACATTCATGATATTTTAATGTTAGTCTGGACTTTTTTTAACAGTAACCAAATCTGTCAAACTGTGAACCAAAACAGCAAATTATTTTTAACCACTAGCTAATTCGTCACTAGTTAGCTAAAACTGCTAGCAGGCAAAGCAGACAGATTCTGAGGTAAACGTTTCGTCATCTAATAGTGGGCCTCTAAAACATAACTTCAATACGCCAAGCTCATTTTGGGAGGCACAGTGACATAGTGTTTAGCACGTCCGCCTCGCAGAAAGAAGGTCCTGGGTTCAAGTCCTGGGCGTTTCTCTGTGGTGTTTGCATGTTATCTCCGTGCTTGCGTGGGCTTCCTTCAGGTACTCTGGTTTCCTCTGACAGTCCAAAGACACGCGCATTAGGCTAGTTGGCTGTTTCAGATTGCCCCCAAGTGTGGATGGTTGTGTGTTGGCCCTGCGAAGGTCCGGCAAACCTGTGCCCAGTGTCAGCTGAGACGGGTGCCAGGCTCTCCGCGACCCTTGTAGGATTAAGCGGTTTGGAAAATGAGCGGCTGAGTGAGTGAACTCATATTTCATACTTCAGTGCTTATACAGGAATACCAAGAAAGTCTGTTTCAAATGAAAAATCAAGTTAACAAAGTTGACCCAAACAACAAACTCTATAATCAGAATAAACCTTACAGTAATAATAGCGGAGCTCCCACATGAACAGAGCACCGTATTATTAACAAACTATCAAGTAGGGCTCCCAAGTGGCGCACCGACAAGGTGCGCGACTATCAACCCGGAGATCGCAAGTTCGAATCCGGGTTGATGCCACAGCTGTCCGTGACCGGGAGTCCATGAGAGCTAATTGGCCGAGCTCTCACGGGAGGGAGGGATGGCATACGCTCACTTCCCTG
>JBCNYH010000005.1:18831881-18844312 GCA_039654325.1 Tandanus tandanus
GTCCGGGACTGCTGCTGAATAATGGTGATTGCCGGACCGATTATGGTAAATGTCCGGGAAAGGGTAGGGACCCCGGATATTAGCGATTGCCGGACTGTTGAGGTTCCCGGACAGCCTATACCCCATAATAGTCCGGGAAATCGAGGGTGAAGTGTATAGACACAACTTGAAAGTTTGAAAAATATTTAAAAATAATTGATAAATAAAAATAACTAATTAATAAATACGTAAATAAATTTTAAATCTAGGCATGGTTTCATGACGTTACTTAGAGTTCAGAAAAAAAATTATTTAAAAAATGTGAAATGTATGTTGCATTAACTGATAACAAAAATGTAAACCTCCCAAGGTCGGGGGTTCATGCCCCACTATCACCAGGTTGTCACTGCTGTCCCCCCAGTGCAGCTAACTGGGTTATCAAACGCAGGCCATGTCTCTCTCTGTCTGTGGTGAGAGGAAAGTAAAAGAACCATTGCTGATTTTCGTAAAGAGTAGGCTGCATAGCCGTCTGCGTGTTTCTGCCCTGCAATGGCCTGGCGAGCTGTCCAGGGTGCACTCTGCCCTCGCCCAGAGTCGGCTGAGATGGGCGCCAGCCTCCCCGCGACCCTAATTAGGATTAAGCGGCTCAGAAAATGAACGATGAAAAATGTGGTTTACATCGCCATAGACGTAAAAATCAACAGAAAGTACACATACTGATCGTACAGGTCCGAGTGGAAAGTTGGGAATCGGTACAACGCCTTCATTTTGTATTATGAACCCCAACCTGCTCGGAAGCGAGATGACATGAATCTCCACACGGACCCCAACAGAGCAAACATATGCGCAAGTACGTCTGCGCGGCAGCAATCATGTCGGCGCCATTGTTTGGGCATGTAACAACGTTTTTCACGTTTTATGGATTCTCATGGTCACGGGTTCACACCACACGTCCAGCATTTGCTACTCGCCAATACGGACCAGTGGATGTCAGGTAAACTCGACCGTTAGCCGTTTCAATCGCATTTGGGGAGCGGGCGAGTGTCTGTCTGCCACACTGCAAAAGATTCTGAGAATCTTCGGGCCCTCAGGCAACACTGCACTTAAAAAAAACAGGCATGATTCTGTCATGGAAATCACTGTGCAGGCTCAGGAGCACTTCCAGAAATCACTGACTTTTCATTGCATCCTGTCTCGAGTCTTGCTACAGCTTTTATATAAACATAGAAGTATATTTTATATCTATCTGCCTATCTATGTAGTTATCTATCGATCTATCTTTTTCTTCGTTTTTATGTTTTTGAAGTATAGTTTTTAAATGATTGTCGCTTCTGTGGAAATACTGTTATTATTATTATTATTATTATTATTATTATTATTAGCTATAGCTGTGGATAGTTATGTGAACATAATTTAAAAAAATATATTTTCGCTCTCTTTTCTCTCTCTGTTTGAATTTTTTTTAACAGAAAATGGTGATTGGTCCTGGGGGGCAACTGATAGCTCGAATAGCACGGGAAGCAGGACTGGACCTCATGAATGCTTTCATGTGTGAGGTGCGACTGAAACTATCCGCCACCCTGAAGAACTGAATTCATGTTGGTGAACTTGTACTGAAATGTGCGAAAACCTCCTGTGTGGATTCGAGACCCGAACAACAACAACAAAAAAAAAACCGACTGTTTGAGGCTTGAGTTTGTCTCGTGGACAACATGTGACCTGTCTTATCTCTCACACAGCACTGTGCGTAACAGTCACATTTGGGACTGCTTTCTGAACTCAAGCTGCCGGTGCAGTGTCCTGGGACTTTTAGCCCTGAGTCTATTTATTATTAGTAAGGTCTTTATTCAGAATCTCATTTTAGCAGCGGGATACATCATGAATAAATCAGCAGTGTTCCAGAACGGCGGAAAATGTGTCCCGGTCGGAATTGCTGATGAGGTTCAAGCGGAGTTGAGACACTTTGCGGAGAAGTTTTGGCTTTAATGGTCTTGGTTCCTTATCCAAGACACCCCGACCTGTTTTTGACCTCAGATTTTCATTCAGCGAGATCAGAGACCAGGCTTTCAATCCTCATGGTCCTTTATTATTAATTGTATGTGAGGTTTTTAGGTTAGGTAATAAAACTGCTATGGGAAAAATATCAGATCACAAGAATCAAGGACTTCTTTAATATACATGTTGGAGTTAGCCATATTTGAAGAGTCTGGGTCATGAGCAGGCAATCGCTGCAGGATTAAAAAAAAAAAGTCGAATAGCTTTTTGTTCCAGATTATTTTACTACTTATCTACTTTTTTATGTATAAACAAATGGCATAAAGCAATGAAAACACCTTATTGTTCAAAAATCAGACCTTTTAGTAGGACATCAGTCTGTTGCCAACAAACTAATAATAATATAGTAAAATATAATAATAACAGGCACGGGGTGTTTCTGTGTAGAGTTTGCATGTCCTCCTTTTGCTTGCATGGGTTTCCTCCAGGTACTCCTGTTTCCTCCGACAGTCTAAAGACATGTACAGTAGGCTAATTGGCTGTTCCAAATTGCCCCTAGGTGTGAGTGTGAGTGAATGGTTGTGTGTGTGTTTGTTGGCCTGGTGAGCTGTTCAGGGTGTACCCCGCCCTCGCCCAGAGTCACCAGAGATGAGCGCCAGCCTCCCCGCGACCCTAACTAGGATTAAGCGGCTTTGAAAATGAATGAATGATGATAATAATAATAAGTATATTATTAAAGAAATAGTGTACACATACAGTAGAACATATTGTGGAAAAGTTCTTGTGTGAAACCAGTCAGCTTTTTCAACCCTCATCAAAAGCTTTTCCTTCTTTAACCGTTAATCTTTCTTCATTGGCTGACCTTTCGTTGCCTTGTTAATTAAAGTACCCAATATGTCATTTAAAATAATTTGATCAGTCGTTTGGTGCTGGAACACATTTCAACTACCAGTTCCTTACTTATACAGTACAGGCAGAAAATCCCCAACACCTGAATATTACCCATGATGCACATACAATACTATAATGATGTTAATACAGTGTTAATATAATAAATCCCTGGTTTCCCTGATATTGTTTTATTACCTGCTGTACCCTGCAGTTATTTCTGTGCTATAGAGGTTTTTATTTCGATCTTTGCAGTCCTTTTCTCTCTCAGTTCCTGCTTGTCTTTCACAGCTGCTGGAGCTTAACTAAAGGCGCAGCCCCACAGGGCTACATTACCCCTCTAATGGAGCTCTAACCTGCCACTAAAATAGGCACAAAATGGCCGGGATGCATTTGTTCTTGGATCCTCCCCTGTGGCTGGACCTGGCAGACAGTCACTTCTTATCCAGGCCACAGTGATGGATCGCTAATTCATAGATAAGCCAGCCCAAAGGAAGCTCTCTCTCTCTCTCTCTCTCTCTCTCTCTCTCTCTCTCTCTCTCTCTCTCTCTCTCTCTCATCCCCAACGCCTTTTTTTTTCTTCTTGCTGAGTTATTTAAGGTCACTGACAATAACGCCGTTTTTAACGTAATTATTTCTGTAGAAATATTACACAGTGTAGTTTGTGTAAATAAAATATGGGTTTGAAGAATACAGAGACATATTGATTCAGTTAGAAGTATTTATTGAGCCATAGTACATTATTACAATATTGATACTATTCATTCATAACATGTAATATTTCCTAGCTATACTCAAGTCAAGGTTGCCAGTTCCTCCGTCAGGGGACTCAATTTAAAAAAAAAAAAAATAAATAAAATTTTTTGATGCCCTTAAATTATCCTGTATAACACATCAAAAATAACATGTATGAAGAACGGCTTTAATTCTTTTATACACGAAATGTGGTTTCTACTAAAAAAACATTTATTTTGCGTTATAATAATCTGAATACCCTTATTATATTATTTATTTATTTGTCAGGGACGATGCAAAAAACATTATTACGTATTAATAATATGGAACAGTTGTCGTGCATATAGGATTATTTGTATTCCCTGTCCATGGTTAGGCTTTTCTAGAAAAGTGCCCTTGTACAATAGAAAATGCAGTACATTGGTTAGATTTATATGCAAGATTTACAGTCCAACAAAATAAGACGCTCCTGTTAAACTTGGATTATATAGTAAGAACAAAAAGATGTCAGTGATGTGTGATTGCCGGGTGTAACTCTCCATCAACTTACATTACATTAAGTATGAAATACAAGGGAATTATCACCATATTGTAGAAATAAAAACAAATTCCCAAGAAGTTAATTCCCCGTGGTGTTTTTGATTTTTGGTGCCAGTGAGAAGAAGCAAGAGAACCCTTACCATTACTAAACTCAGTAATGGTAACGGTTTAACCGCCTCCCTCTATCACAGACTCGGTGTGTGTGTGTGTTGGGGGGGTGATATCTAACAGGAGGAGGAATGCCGCCCTGGATAGTACATCATCTATACTGTAGTGTCTCCATAATGAACTTACAGTATATGATGATATCCTGTCCAGAAGACAATACAAGATCTCAGGAGCCTCAGTGTGAGAAAGTTCCGCCTCATTCCTGTATAGAAAGCAGAAGAAAATACACTCGGTACCTTTCATATTACATCGAATTGTCCCTTTTTTATGGTACTTACAGGTACAAGAAGCCCCCTCTGTAAACGTTGAGCTCATACGTACCCATGGCCCAATCCGTCCCCACTTCAACTGGCTGCCGAAACTGACACGCAGACGTCCAACTTCTTCAAGTTGCTTTGCTCACCTTAAGGTCACTTGTTTCAAGTCCCCTTGAAGTAGGTGTTATGACACAGCTTAATTACACTCCCTTAACACCTTCCCTGTCGTCTTTCCTTCCTTTGGCTCTGTGTCTCCGTTCTGTCCAGCGTACCCCCCAGAGTTCTGGCGAACAAACCCCTTCTCTCAGCATTTTAATGACCTTTACTCATTTGCATATGGTGATGATACGAGGGTTGTCTCACTCTTATCTCGACTCTCCTTTCTCGCTCTTCAGCCAATCATATTCCTGTCCCCTATCATCCACCGAACAGTACCTCCTGACATTAGTTTGCTTGTACATGTGGAAGGACACGCCTTCATTCATATCGCACGGGTTAAACCTGGAATTGGACCAAAGAAAGTTAGAACCTAATAAGTCCATGTATTAGATATATTTGTCGTTGGCTGATTTGCTCATGATGTGCATACAGTATATTAGAGTGACAGGACGTGAACTATTAAGCTTTTTGTTATGCACTTCACTGTTCCCTTTATATAAACTCTTGTATTATCTAGGTTGTTTTTTTTTTTTTTCTTGTTTTTTTTTTTTACACAGCTCTGTGGCGTGGTAGAAATGTCAAGCCAAGTGGCTTTTTGCCATCATTCCGACCATATAAAGTTGGAAGAGTACACAGATAAAACAGAACGACGTTCCTCCAGGACCGTAGTGCTACATAAATTAAAATAGGTTTAAAAAAAAAAAGTACACACTTGTCTACACTTGGGCCTGGAACCTTTTGGATTATGGATTTGGTGGAGGCTGTAAATGTTCTACGTGCACAACACAATAAGGAACCCATTAGGAACCCAAAATCATGAAAAAAAATTTAAGCAGCAATAGAAAATGGCATTTTCGGGATAGTAATTTTAGTTAGTGGATGTTAACTAGAACCTACAGTGGTGCTTGAAAGTTTGTGAACCCTTAACTATCTGTTCCTGCATAAATATGATTTAAAACACAGGTCCTAAAAGTAGATAAAGAAAGAAAACTTGCATAAACAAATGAGATAAAAAAAAAAAAAATTTTTTACACTTGGTCATTTATTTATTGAGGGAAATGATCCAGTATCTGTGAGTGGAAGAAGTATGTGAACTTTTACTTTTAGATGCTTTTGTGCATTAAATGTAGCTAAATGTTTGTAGTTTTTCTTTACCTTCACTTTTAGGACCTGTGTGAAAATTATTCATTCATTTTCTCATTCATCATTCATTTTCTGAGCTGCTTAATCCTAATTAGGGTCACGGGGAGGCTGGTGCCCATTTCAGCCGGCTCTGGGCGAGGGCAGCGTACACCCTGGGTGCCCTTGCCAGGCCATCGCAGGGCATGTGTGAAAATTAGATAGAGAGATAGAAAATTCACAAACTTTCAAGCACCACTGTTTGTTGGTCTAACATGGACAACTAAAAAGTTTTTTTTATAAGTTTAGGCTATTGATTAACTCCAGTGTGGAATGCACATTATAAAATACACTTTCATATAAAACCAGGTCTGCTATCATTCTTTGACCTTTCTACCTCTGATGCCCTTCACAGTTCCTCCTAAACCCAACCTGATCCCAGATCAGCACACATCTAAGTGTCCTGCGTTAGCAGCCGACATTGGGAGTGACCACGGTTGCATGTAATGGCTGCAGGCTCTTCAGCTTGGGTGGGGTGAGTGGGGATGGTCAGATATGGGACAGGAAGATAAGCAAGAGAGTCCTATCAGAGCCGCACCAGAACGCACTTTATCTATTTGCTTAAATCAGCAAACGTTTTCCATGAAACGGAGACGGCTTACACAGGAAGGAGATTCCTAAGGCCAGCATGAGGACATGAGAAGTCATGACCATGCAGAGAATAGGACACGGCCATCTTACCTTCCCTGATAGCCTGAACCTTAAAGCTCCTACTGTTGTACTCAGTGCTAAATGAAATCTACCTCCAGTGAGTCGAGAAACATCAAGATTATTCCAGAAGGCAGTTGACTTTGCTGAGCGGGTTATAGTTTCAGAATCGACAGTTGCATTCTGAATTTGAGTTACTCTCTGTGTAGAATTCTGCATGTTCTGCCTGTTTCTTCATGGGTTGTCTGGTTTCCTCACTTTGTGCAAAAACATGCATATAAAGCGAAGGGCTGTGTTAAATTGTCCACTGGATATGTGAATGTGTTTTCCTAGTTCTGGGTGGTACATCCATCGCACAGTAAGAGTGTCCTGGTTCCAGTCCTGGGCCCGGCGAGGGCGTTTCTGTGTGGAGTTTGCACGTTCTTCCCGTGCATGTGTGGGTTTCCTCCGGGTACTCTGGTTTCCTCCTACAGTCCAGTGACATACACATTAGGCTACCTGGCTGTTTCCAGTTGCCCCTAGGTGTGAGTGCGAGTGTGAATGGTTCTGTGTGTGTGTGTGTGTGTGTGAGGCTTGCAGAATGAATGAATGAATGTTCATGGTTCTGTGTGATGGACTGACTTTTAGGAGAAGGGATTCCCCTGTTTCATGTTCGTTGTCCTCAGAATAGATTCAAGATCAAACATTAGGATAATCAGGATGGACTAGTTAGTCGGCATTAATGAATTAATAATCTTTACAGAAATATTTTCTGTTTATTAAGGACAGTTGGGTAGCTCATTGCGATTGTAATGAATAATGGCTGGAACTGCTGCAGTAGATATGTTACTGAATTAGTCCTGGTCAGGACGGTGGTGTAGTGGTTAGCATGTCCACCTCACAGCAAGAAGGCCTGGGTTCGAGTCCCGGGCTCGGGCGATCCTGTGTGGAGTTGGCATGTTCTCCCTGTGCTTGCGTGGGTTTCCTCCAGGTACCCCAGTTTCCTCCCACGGTCCAAAGATAGGCACATTAGGGCAATTAGCTGTTCCAAATTGCTCCTGGGTGTGGATGGTTGTGTTGTGTGTTGACCCTACAATGGTCTGGCGAGCTGCTCAGGGTGTACCTGGCCTTCACCCAGTTTCGGCGGAGATAGGAGCCAGCCTTCCCCCAACCCTAGTAGAATTACATGGCTTGGAGAATTGAGTAAGTGAATTAGTCCTTAAACTAAATTTATTTGAAGCAGGAAAAAATAATGTCACTTTAGAGTCTCTTATAGAATCTCACTGGTACAGTGAGTGTAATAGTTACGTAGAATTTAAATGGATGACGTTTGTACTAGTAGTGAAGTAATACTTTCTGGTTTGTTAACATCTCACCTGATGTTGTTGGTCGTCATGTCGTCCTTCCCTTTGAATGAAAGTCCATGGGCGAGTTTTATAGCTTGTGAATAAAGTATAAGGAGTTTGACATGGTTGAATTAGCCAGAGACAATGAGGTGGAGGAAAACATTCTAGTGTTAAGGTGTCACTATCCACACTTCCTACCATTTACAAGCATTTCTTCTAGGCCTCCTGTCTAGGCTTGGCTAATAAAGAGGCTTTTGGCGGAAGTTACCTTTTGTTGTTGGTCCCAGATCTATCTTGATGTTGGGTATAGAATGCCTATCCTTAGAGCGTAGCCTGTCAAGACTGATCTGGGAACAGGCCAAAAGGACATGTTTTACCAAGAGCTACTAAAATGACATGGACAGCACCTAGCTTCCTGCAGTAAGAAGGGGACAAACTGCTTGGGTGATTAGCACCTCGTGGGACATTTGTGGGGCCGGATGAGAAACTTAAGCTTCTGAAGGGAGTCCACCCCCCCCCCCCCCTAAAAACAAGAAAGTGGTGTTCTCAGACACCTCCATGACCAATACAAGGCCCGGCCTGTGAAACAAGAAGGCAGATCAAAGAGCTTTGGGTTGACGTTCATGCACATGAGCCTTTTTGACTTGAGAAGAGGGTGGGTGTCCACCTGAGAAGAGCTCACATCGCATCGCGTCACGTCACGTCACACCCCAGCTGCCTGTTGCAATCAGGATCCAGGGTGGACAGGAACTCCAGAGCAAGGCCATGTATGTCCACGAGGACTATCCTTATCCAATCAATCCCCTAACCAAGAGCTATGGATACTATCCACAAGGTAAGCAGACTATACATTCTAGAAGGGATTTACTTTTGTTGTAAACATCGCATACCTTAGATTTGTTGTGCTACTTGTACATCTTTGTTTTGTCTTCACTGTGGTGTCATGATCATGCAGTCATATGTTGTCTCATTTGTGTTGTTAGACTAAACAGCACAACAACCGACAATTTCTTTCTAAATGTAGTAGAGGTCAGGCCAGAAGTGTAGCATAAAATGTAGCGGATGCATTTATGGCATTTGTCCTTATCCAGGGCAACCTATGTTTATCGTTTTCCTATAGCTGAGCAGTTAAGGGTTAAGAGCCTTGCTCTAGTGACCCAACTGGGGCCTAATTGGGGCTTAAACCCCTGACCTTCAGATCAGTAACACACAATAACCACTGGGCCACCACTGCCTGGTGTTTAACAATAAGAATCATATTACTGGTTCATAGAAATCACTTTATATTGAACAGGACAGATGAATTTGGTTTGCCGGGCAAGCTGCAGTGAAGCGGAGTTGATGTCACTTCCAGTTCATGTGGCGCTTCAGGGGAGAGAACTCTGGGACAAATTTAACAACATTGGCACGGAGATGCTCATCACTAAAACGGGCAGGTAACTAAACGAAGTCGGAAGTGATTCTATTTGTAGCTTATACTCTTCAGTACCATGTTGTGAATACTGTTTCCTGTTTAGATGTGAAAGAGCCAAGTGTACACTTTGGTTGTTGTTTTTTTTACACTCTTTAGCTCAAGGTCTTTAAAGATGTGGCTCTTCATGCAGGTGGTAATTAAGGCTGTCCAATGAATGATATCATGCTCTTCAATATTATTTGCCCCTTTGGTAAAGTTCAATGTTTAAAAAAAAAATCATAAGTAAAGCAAAATATAAAACAAATGGGACTTTAAGAGGCATCCTTACAATCTGTGTATTTTGTAGAGCCAAACAATCCTGAGTTCTTGTCTTCAGCTCACCTTCATGTTTTGTGAGGGTCGTGACCCAAAGTTTTGTGCATTTGTGGTTACCAAGTCTTACCATCCTGGTTGAGGCAGTCAGAACTTTATCACGGATCACCCGGGACGTCATACATAAATCTATATACTAGACTTAGGCTTTGACTTAGCTTTATTGTCATTCAGATATACAGGTGTATACAGAATGAAATGTCGTTGCTTTTGCTCGCTACAATGTAAAAAAAAATGAAAATATGAAATATAGAAAGTATTAAAATAATAATAACAATATTAATTATATATATATATATATATATATATATATAAAGCAATATAGACAGTATAAAAAATATGCAATATAGACAGTATTAAAATAATAATAATATTAATTATATATATATATAAAGCATAAATATAGACAGTATAAAAAATATGCAATATAGACAGTATAAAAGTATAGTGGAAATATAGAATCTGGACAGTAAAAATATAGAATTTAGACAGTGGAATATAGTCAATGCAAATGGCAAAAACTGTGCAAATTGCAATAAGTTAAGGTTTAAAAGTGACAGTAGTGCAGTAGAGTAGTACAGTCTATGGATTTAGTGCAGTTACATGAAGGATTTGTAGGATTGACAGACATACAACACAATTGTACCCCAGTTCAGAAATGACTACCTAACTAACACCTGCGGTTTGACATCGACCCAGGAAGTCTGTTTGGCAAGCTTTCCAATCAGATTGTTGGTAAGATGATGGTGGTGTGTAATTGTAGTTCTGGAGACTTGGTGACCTCATGGTGACAGGTTCATCACAGTTACGTGGCTCTTATCTGAGTCCTTAGAGACTGTCAAGTGTTGAGCTGTTTTTATGGCTGTTTTAAAGTTTGTGTGGGTTTTTTTCTTCTTCTTCGTGTGGGTTATTGTGTTCAACTTGCATTTTTAAACTTATATTTACCTGTGCCAAGGAGGTTATGTTTTATCCTGGGTGTGTGTGGTTGTGTGCGCGTGCAAGCGTGTGTTAGCATGATTATATAAAAGGTTTTCTCAGGAAATTTCTACCAGAGGTAGCCCTTTTCACAAGGAAGCCTCCATTACATTTTGGAGATAATTCAGATCAAATTCTGGATCCAGGAATTTTTTGAAGGATTCTTCAACACGGTGAAATGGGACTATTTTGTATGGTTGGAGTTTACATGTTCTCCCTGTGCTTGCATGTGTTTGATCCGGGTGCTCCGGTTTCCTCCCACACTTCAAAGACATGCGCATTAGGCTAAGTGGCTGTTGCCACCGGTGTGAATCTGAGTGTGTGTTGGCCCTGCGATGGACTAGCGATGGCCTTCACCAAGGGTTCCCTGAGATCCTAGTAAGATTAATCAGTTTGGCGAATGAATGCACGCATGTACTGTAATTTCAAATGGTTCACTTATGTTTCCTGCCACTGTAAGTTGAAATATACCTTCACCCATGTTGTTCTGCTCATTCATATAATCATCCAATCAGCCAGTTTTAAATCACGAGCATTTTGATGTCCGGGTTTGGTGAAGCTGTATCCAATACGAATGTGTTTTTTGGCTGATATGGACAGATGTATTGTGCTGTTGTCGCTCATCTGCCTCAAGATTTACTGTGCTGTGCCTTGTGAGATGCTTTTATCCTCACCATGGCTGTAACGAGTGGTTATCTGAGTTAGCATAGTTTTCCTGTCAGCAAAAACCAGACGTAAAAGTGTCCCAAAAATGTTGTTTTTAATTTTTTGGTTTTCGCACCATGTTGTGTAAAGTCTCTCTCTTGTAAAGACTCGTGTATAAAAATCCCTTGAGGTCTGCGGCTTGTGGAATACTGTACTAACAACTCTGAGGTAAGTCTGTTGGGCTTTTACATTCCAGCCGAGTGGCTCATCAGTGCCGGAGCTTATCCCGGTTTCTGTAGCGTGAAGCGACTAGGAGTTCAACTCCTCCTGGATGGGACGCTAGTCCACGCAGGTTACCTTCCCAGTATTTTTACTGGTACCCATTTATACAGCTGGGTGGACAGAGGCACACTTGTGGTTAAGTCCTTGCCCAGGGGTTTTAGCACGGTGAGGGTTTCATGGGGATTCAAACTCATGACAGCTTGGTCATGAGCTCATTATACCATGGGTCCCACACACTAACAACCGTACCACAGTCACATGTAGCTCTTGACCTTTTTTTTTATAATTAACTTTAAGCATTGTGCTGCCTGATTGGATATAAATGAATGTGTTAAGGGGTTCCTAATAAAATGGACAGTAATACAAGTTTGTAACATATAAATGAACCCAAAAAACAGGTGTTTCGTCATCAACCATGTCACATTATTTGCTTAATAGTCAGCTGAGATCGGTACTCGAATGTAATTTCAGTATAATATTTGGTTTACATCACGCTGCTCAGCACATACGGCTCTGTCATGTGATTTGTAAACAATATTTAATAACCTTCAATAAAAAAAATAAAATCTCGTGTAATCAGGGTTCAGTTTTGTAGCCTGATTATAATGAATTGTGTTTGTGGTTTTAATCGTGCTTTATATATTTGTTGTCATGTTGATTTCTTCAGACGCATGTTTCCCAGCTGCAGAGTCACAGTGATGGGGCTGAACCCTAAAGTCAAGTATGTGCTGATGATGGATATGGTGCCGTTTGATAATAACAAGTACAAGGTAACTCCCAGCCCTTCCCTTCAGCGCGCGCGCGCGCACACACACACACACACACACACACACACACACACACACACACACACACACACACACACACACA
>JBCNYH010000005.1:18845625-18859792 GCA_039654325.1 Tandanus tandanus
ACTTGGTGGAATCGTGACGATCTTGAGGGGACTTGGTGGAATCGTGACGATCTTGAGGGGACTTGGTGGAATCGTGATGATCTTGAGGGGACTTGGTGGAATCGTGATGATCTTGAGGGGACTTGGTGGAACTGTGACACAATGAAACTGTGACACAAAAAAAAGTTTCATCTTTTGGATGCACCCTACCTCCTATTTGATGCTCCAATCTTGCTCGAATCGTGGTCATAACTCATGGGGCTCCACGCTTTTTTGAATGATGGAGATTGTGGACATTGTGGCCTCAGTGTCAACCCAGGGTAACACCCAATTTTTAAGTGTGTTTGAAAAATAAAATAAAATTGAATATCATCTGTGCAGTGGAATAAGGATCACTGGGAGGTGAGCGGCAAGTCCGAAACCCACCTGCCAAACCGCTTCTTCATCCACCCAGACTCACCGGCATTGGGAGAAAGGTGGATGCAGTATCCAATCTCCTTCCATAAACTCAAGCTCACCAACAACACACTCAACTCTAAAGGCCTGGTAAGGACCCTCATAATAACATTACACTGATGGAGGTCATAGTTTTCACTTTATTATTATTATTATTATTGTTGTTGTTGTTGTTGTTGATGTTGTATATCAGACTGAAGGCTCATCTGAATTAAATGAGTTTGACCTAAAGCCTAATAGCTAAAAATTAAACTACTATACAGATATGTGCAATCTAGATTTTTTTTTTTGTTGGTTTGTTTGTTAATAAAGCACAATAATGAAATTGCAAGATCAAGAATAAATTAATGACCATTAATTTATTCATAAATACTGAATGTGTTCAGAACCTACATTTAACAGTTATTCCACAAAATCGTGACGGCTATCAGGTCCTGTACAAATCAATTTCACGTAACAGCAGTTTTATTATACCCACATCCACTGGATTGGGAGAAATGCAGCATTTTTATTATTTTATTCAAACTTTTAAATTATTTAGAGATCATTTCTTCTTTGTGTATATGTATAATGAGTAATCTTTTTTTTTTATTAATTGCATGCTCTTACTGTCAAATACTTTCGTTCCAATTTTTGTTTTTTAAATTTTATTTTATTTGAATTTTTTTTTTTCAAGTAGAATGTGTGATTGCTCATATCCACTGGGTTTAGATATAATAAATTACATTGCACCTACTTGATCCATACCTGAACACAAAGCCTCCAAGTATAGATATCTATCATTTTTTTAACAGGTGGAGCTTCATTCCATGCACAAATACCAGCCTCGGCTACACATAGTCCAGGCTCCAGACCCCTGTGGAGGCCACAGCGGGGGATACCTGCGATTTACCTTCCCGGAGGCAGCCTTCATGGCAGTCACATCCTACCAGAATCAAGAGGTGACCCCAGTTATGTAACCATATTTACCGCATGGTAATGGATGTCCTGGAAGCTCAGCTCTCTGAGTAGCAACTGCTCTCTTCTATTCTAATCTTCTAGTAATTGTATTAAATATATATATATATATATATATATATATATATATAAAGATATGCTGTATATGGCAAGATATACTTATTCATTACCCGGTTATAAAAAACAGTCTCCTAAACATTTCAAAAATAAACTTCTGAGGAGCCAGGCATCTAAACAGAAATCGTGAAGACACTGTGGTGAGTGCCATCTAGTGGATTGATATCTTGGCTCCAGATTAAACATCATTTCAATAATTTTTATTAATTTATTGTTTAAAGCTTCGGATCCATTTTTCTCAGCCAGTTTGGACACCCGGCATGCGCTCATTCTTACAAAGATGGTGACAGATCTCTCTTGTCTCCAACAGATCACCAAGCTGAAGATTGAGAACAACCCCTTCGCCAAAGGTTTTCGTAACAATGGACTTGGCAGGAAAAGGTGACGGATGTACAAGGCGAGGTTTACCTACAAAATTCTTACAAATGGAAAGACAGACATAAGCAATCTTTATATTTTGATCCCAATTAGGTTTAGAGACAAGGATATGAATCAGAGGTCAGTTTCTGGGCTTCAACACAACAGGACACCAAATCAAGGTATCTTTGAAGGAGCATCATTCATACATCATGACCTCGATGCAAAAAGAGCCAAGAACAAACCTCTACCAAGCTGAAAAAAGAAAATAAGTACACAGCACACCCTGCTGGGCCTTCTATAATACCACACTTCCATAAAAAAAAAAAATCATCCAGTCTTACAATGTTAAAGAATCTGTTAAAAAAAAAAAAAATTCCTGGATCCACAATTTGACCCAGATCATCAGATTCTTCCCTGTCCAAGGCTCCACCCCCAGTACAAATTCCATTTAAATATGCACAACTTTTTTGTGTAATCCTATATGTATAATTAATAAAAGCACAAATGAGTTAATAATTTATTATATCATACTATATAAGTAGTATTCTCAGCCACCAGGGGGTGCTGTAAGAATGCAGATTTAAACTCGAACACGTGAAAACTATCAGGATATAATTACAATCATGTTGTGTCTTCTCAGCAAGTCTATTGGACACAGACGATGAGGAAGATGAACAAGTATCCAGCTCAGGGGAGTCCACTGGTTCACTGTGCCTACTGGACATGAAAGCTCCAGCCATGCCGGTCTCCAATACTTTATCAGCATTTATGAAGTTTGGAGGCGCTGGGTCGACCTGTAGCCAGGAGGAACGGACCCAGAGCATTATTTATGTCAATCAGTCCCATCGTATACTCGACAGCAAAAATATAGACTCCAAGAGGTGAGAGACTTGCAATACCTACTACATTAAATCATGAGAAACTTTTCCCTATATAAACTTTGCTATTCATTTATTATTAAATTAATGTTTCATAAGCTAAAAGCCTATAAGCCTCAGGTATTTTTACATTACTTTTAACTGATAAAATCAAAACTTTTTCATAGAAAGGTAGTATAACATGCTTGAATCATCTGCGTATTCTTCCTGTCCAGGCCTGATGGCACTCTCCAGTACACGCGTGCATCTTTGCCAGAAGCCCACAGCACCCAAATCCCAATACCACAGCAGCAGCCAGGTCACATCCCAGACATCCGGACCCCAATCGTACACCAGATTTACTCAACCCAAGCCAAAGTCCAACAATCCCTCCGCCTGCCACCCAAACTCAGCCGAATGCAGCTTCCTGAAAGTATCTTTAGGAGCCTGGATTCAAATCCAAGGCCCCTGTCTGACATTTTTAACACAATCCGGGCACGAGTGGCGGCCAAGGATTCACAAATTAATCCCCGACACGAGCAGACAGCCTCAGAGTCAAATAGAGAATCCAACACCCTGATTTTGCCAGCCGCCCAGGACTGCGGTGTGGCATTTTGCACTGAACAATATACTGGCAATACAACAGTGTGGCCTGCTTTCAGTGGGAACACAGGGCAGACTAGCACCAAGCCATCAGTGAGATCAGTGGCATTTTCACAACTGGGGGAATACGCTGGAGAAAGTGCTGCTGGGAAATAAAGATAAGGACTCAGATTAAACAACATTCGTCCTCTGAACATTTTGCAAGATGTGAATATACTGTACCTGGGATTTTTTCTGTTTGTTTTGTGTTATTTGAACAACGTATTAAATCAATAAATGTTTCATAATTCGTTTTTTTTTTATATGATGAAACATGTTTTATACTTTCATCTGAACATATCAATTTAGCTTGTAATGTTTTACCTTTGTGTAGGTATGATTTTCCTTTTAGTTAATATACACATTACACTATGACCGCTTCTTTTCACATGCTCTATGCGGGGTCAGCGTAGATTTACTTTGAAATGATTGACAGGGTTAATCCCCCTGTACATTTTTGTTTTTTCCTTGTCCCAACACATCTGATTTCACTAGTTAGCTCATTAACAGCTCTTTATGACTTGAAATAGGTGTGAGAGAGCAGAGATGGCATTAAAATGTGCAGGACACTGGGTCCTCCAGGGTCATGGTTGGGAATCTCTAGGTTCAGGGCCACACCCAAGGGCCCAACAGTGGCAGGTGGTTGGTGCTGGGGCTCAAATCCACAGCCCTCTGATCATTAACCCAATGAGCCACCATTAGTGACCTGTGCAGCTTTCAAAAGGTGTACTGTGCCAGCTGGATGCCTCCACCACCAATAACATCCTTCCTGATAACAGGAAGGAAGCTATTTAATTATATTACATTCAAATTATACTGATTTCCAAATAATTCCCCAAAATATCCCACCTAAATAGTCCGAACAGGTCTAGGAATATTCTTAAAGGACCCACGTTAACATTTTTATTAACAGATAAGGTCAGTGTTTCTTTAAATCAAGTTGAATACAGTGTTCTTTAGGGTTTATTGGTATTCACGTGGCTGCACGTGTGTGTGCTACTCTTTTACATTAAGACAAAAACATTGAAGATTTCTGGCAAGCATTTTATTCTCATTAGGTATTAGAGGAATTTCTACATAATTTGTTATATTTAAAATGTTTATAGATGTGAGATAGGTATACAGCAGCGAAAGGCATTTCACATTTTTTATCTCAGAATTGAGATATGGCTTAGCATGACTTAAGATACGTCACATGTTTTTAGGGAAGCTAAGGCATTAGTTGCAACTGAAAGAGTTGTGTTCAACAAGATATCACACTGAATATTACAAAATATTGCATAGTCCTTGTTGCTTTTTATACAGCATTTAATACATTGAAGATACAGCTATATTTGGTGTATATATTTGTAGTCATTTTGTTGGCATTCATTAGAAAAAAAAAAAAAAAAAAAGGGCTGAAATACCTGCCATAGGTGGATAAAATAATGGATGAATGTTTAAATTGATTAGATTTCAAAACGCTTTCCAGCATTTTGCCAAATGGGCCAATGAAAATGTATATTTATTTATAATTCTCATTGCTTTAAAACAAAAGCAGAGTACTAATCTAAATACTTACTTTTTCTCTCTCAAATCGTGAATGAGAACGTCTCATTTAGAACAGCAAAATATTTGCAGAAGAATGAAGGTACAGAAATTTAATATGAAGTCCATTAGTCATCAGGCCTCGAAACACTATATGCTTCCGGCACTCACTGAACTAAAAAAAAAAGAATAAAACAAGAAGCGGATAATGGGTTCCACTTGGTCTGTGAGAAGAAACCTCTACATTACTGCATTCCTAACCTGCCATGTGTTTTCCTCTAGATTTTACAACACAGTATTTGGATTGATTTTTAAATGTATTTAATTACCTGCACAGGATGCACTGTTTCTCAACAGATTTTCACATTACATTAAACCACTGGAGAACTAAAGCAGCACACAGAAACAACAAACATTTATCTTGAACACATATAAAACATGTATGATAATTGTTTTGCAATAAGTAGCGACAAATCACTTCTATTTCATACACAACGTCCTTGTCCTAGCCTTGTATAAGTCTGACATTAACTTCAAAACGAATATCGAACTGAAAGAACAGTGAAGTGCTAAAAATACCACACCAAGTATTAATTAAAAAAAAAAAAAAAAACACTGTTTAAGTTTTACACCTACTAAATTGTAGGTAGGTGGACTTTAGCTAAAGCTAATTTAGGCAGTAGACACATTTGGTGATAATTTTTTTTTCTAAAACTACAGTTAAACAAGTAAATATTTATTATACAAATATGTGATCTCATGTGACACCAATTCACATAGAATTCACTAAATGCTGTAGAATTTGGATTCTTGCTTAACAATATGAGACCATCATGGATGTATATGTATAAGATTGCATTTTAGTTACAGTGATGTATCGGTTGTATAGTAAACGGACGATGCACTTTTTTAATGCACAACTAAGCTAAATAAAATAAAAATTTAAAAAGGTGTGTGCTTTCACACCTGAATGAACCCGATGCAGTTGTTACCCAGATGTTAGTGTAACAGCTGAGGTTAATCCCTTTTTCAAATGTAAACTGCAAAAGTAAAAAATAAAAATAAATAAAAAAATCTACATACCTACATTATCTCCATTAAATCACTGCCTAAATTCTGTAGGTTAAAAAATTAAAACGTTGAAAACTGAACCTGGACGCTCTCCTTCATGCATTTCTTTCTGTTGATAATTTCAACTTGCAAATGCAAGAACTGATTTAAAACCTCACCATTTAGGTGGTAAAAAGAAGAAGAAAAAACAAAAACGGTAAAGATGATGAATACCACAGGAACATAAGTTTCTGAACATTGGGCACAGGCTGGTCCTACACATAGATGGCACCAAGGATAAAATAATACCTCTCTTTTAGACAGGACTGAATATCTTGGTAAGGCATTAAAGAGTGTTAACTGTGACTAAAAGGCCAAAGAGGTGAAGAATCTTCATGCCTGAGAACTGGTCATTTTCTGCAACAAAGGCATCTGCAAAAGGAAAACAGACAGTTAAATCTTTTGACCTGGAGAGATAAATGTAACCCATATAAATTAAATATTTATATATATATATATATATATATATATATAAAATTACATCTGCGACAATAGCAGGCAGTGTCTGTGACCAGTCGGATTTTCTGACTTTTGTAGGATTAAAACAAAATTGTCAGATAAAGTAGGATTTTTAGGCATTTTCCTGCCATTTTGCACTTTTCCGTCTGATTTTTTAAAAAATTACCGCGGTTTGTTTATATTGACAACTTGAACCATGTCAAAGAAGTAAAATCTAGTGAGCGTACGCCCTCCGTAATCTCCAGAATTTCTAGTAACTCACAGTCGATAATCCGGGTCTCAATCACGTAACTGGCAGCGGGAACCTGCCCCCCATTGTTAGAGTGGGAGAAACAAACCGACTGTGCTGCGAGAAAAGAGTTCGGTTAATGTGTCTACTCGTTGTTTTTTTTTGGCTAATCTAGCGCTCTCATCATGCCTAAAAGCTGATGTGTAGTGGGGTGAAAGTCTAATGTAAAGAAAGACAGTCATTTAAAGTTCCGTATGTTGCCACTAAGTGGTGAAAGACGCAAGTAAGTGAGTGTCTGAGCGTCATCAACAGGTGAGCACTAAAGCCTGATGGAGCAGTGAATTCAGGAAGATACAGGAAAATAAATCACCTTATAATTGCATTTTTAACCTGCATTTTTTTCTCTGGTGAGTTTATATTTTTCATAGGCCTTAAAAAGACATAGTAGACGTCATGGATACACAACTGTACTTAGTTTAATACCACTTATATAACAGACTCAAAAACAGCTTCTTTCCCAGAGCTGTGAAAGCCATCACCCCTTCACCCTCCACTCCCTCGCAGTCACACACACATGCAACCTTCCCTCACAGTCACATACTCACGCTCGCTCGCTCGGTACAGACACTGAGTAGGAGGAAGTTGTTTGGCAAATGAGGGAGTTTTAGTGGAGCTCCATACTTATGCAAATGCCATAACTGTGCTTACATTAACACACAGGTAACCCGACGCACGTGCACCGCCGCCATCGGCACTGAGTGCACATGCACTTCAGGGAAAATTTTCTTGTATATTCAATAATTTTTCTTCTTGAGGAGAAATAAGTTTCCAAATATTTTTGAAATTTGTGCAAAATAAATGCAAACATTTTCGGAGTGCCACTTTCAGGCAGTGCCTAAATATTTATATTACTTATTGTATTTTTGACTGATATTCATGAGGTCAGTGTGTTGTACCTTTGATAGGTCGATTCCTGTGAGAGCGTTAACTGTAACCGGGAGCTCAGCCAACAGACGATTCACTTCACTGGTCACACGGCTACCCTCGCCACTCAGAATGACAATCTCGTTGGTCTTGCCCAAGGGAGCCGCCACCTTTCCAGCAATCTGCAAATGGACAACTCACTGTTTAGTTAATCAATTTGATCTTAAACTAAACAAGATGGCTACTACTGGGGATATTTTTCGTCCAATCCAATGACAGCTGGGTATACTGGGACAGCTAAAGCAGACACGTGGTCAGTAGTTTCTACTAAACATGCAGCATTTCAATTCAAATTTGATCAGAATTTACACACTTCATAAGTAGCACAACATCCAGAAGCAAAACATCACACTGACTTTCATTCATCTATACCAGGGTGGCACGGAGGGGTAGTGGTTAGTACATCTGCCTAACAGCAAGAAGGTCCTGGGTTGGAGTCTTAGGTTTGTGTGGGGTTTGCATGTTCTCCCCACGCATGAGTGGGTTTCCTCCGGGTACTTCGGTTTCCTCCCACAGTACAAAGACATGCACATTAGGCTAATTGGCTGTTCCAAGTTGACACTAGGTGTGAATGTAAGTGTGAGTAGTTGTGTGGGTTGCGCTGTGATGGTCTGGCCAGCGGTTCAGGGTGTACCCCGCCTTCGCCCCGCGTGGGCTGAGATAGGCTCCAGCCTTCCCACGGCCCTAGTAGCAGTATTTAGCGGTTTGGTAAATAAGTGAGTGAGTGGTATTCGTCTATACCTTGGGCAGTGCCTCGAGGACCAGCGCTGTTTTCGCAGCATCTCCGTACTGTTGGTAAGCTTCAGCTTTTAGCCTCATCTTCTCTGCTTCAGCTTTACCCACAGCTTCAATGGAAGCTGCTTCAGCTTCTCCAATCTTCCTGATCTTCTCTGCTTCAGCCTGTGCTGTCAGCACCTTCTTCACCCTGTTAACAAAACGTGGACTCTTATTCTCTCTACATTACAACACCTCAAACCTTCTTAGAACATTCAGCTTCAGAGTTAGTTCTTTCTTTGTTTAACTACTCTATCTTAAATTCTCTCTCATTTTCTACATACTTTTGTCCTTCAGCCAGCTGCTGCATCTTGTAAGCCTCGGCCTCTGCAGGCCGCTTGACTGTGGCGATCAGCTCTTTGTCAGTCCTCATGATTTCTTTCTCCTCAATGGTGATCTGCTTCTTTCTCTGCACCACTTCGATCTCAATCTCCTCTAAACGGATCTTTTGCTGCTCCTTAGCTGCCTGCAGCTCGTACGCCAGCTGAGCCTCGGCTTTCTGAGAGCGAGAAAGAGAGGGAATGGGCGCACTTTAGATAATGGGTGCACTTTAAATATTACAGTCCCCAGGCACTGCAGTGCTGAAGATTCCGATCTCACTACATCTGGAAAAGCTAAGTTTGTCTCTCCCCACTGAATTCCATGCCTCTACAGTAAACATCCCAAAGGCCTGGGTATAACAACCGCACTTATACAGAACACCTTCCTTGTTTTATGTTTTGCTTTAAGATTTTTTTAGCTTAGGTAGGACCACCCTTCTCTCTCTATAACTCTCCATAATCATTGCGGTTTGGGACACATTCCTCCAAGTTAGCTCAAAAAAAAAGTAAAAATAAAATAAATAAATAAATAATAACACACACACACATATATATATATGCACACACACATACATACATACACACACACACTCATATACACACACACACACACAATACAAGCGCCACTACTGGACTACTTTTTCACTTTTTCACCTGACCCCAGATACCCGACTACTCGTGCTATCCATCAGTACCTTTGTGTTCACTTCCTGGTTAAAAGCAGCTTTCTGCATCTCCAGCTCTCGCTTTGAGTCTGCCATTTTAGTGTCTGCCAGGAACTTAATGTCCATCATTTCCTTCTTGCATTCTGCTTCCTGATGTGAAGGAGAGATGGAGAAGGAGTTAGCAGAAGTGCAGACAAAATCAATGTAAACCAATTGATTTAAACTACCACGTACACACCCTGATTCCAGCATCTCTCTCTGCCTCTGCTACTCCAATGTCTGCGTCTCTCTGCACAGCTGCTGTCTGGGTCTTTCCCAACGAGCTCAGATAATCCACTTTATCATAGACATCCTATTAGGGCAGATCACACACACCAAAAAATCAATACCATACACTGGTATATAATGTACCATGCAGACACAATGTCTAAATGCTCCATAAATATTATACTCTGATTGTCTGTCCATTAATTGTTCTCCAAAAATTGTTCATAAAGCATCTTAAGCAAACTGAAAAACCCTCACTATACATGCTTATACGTGTCATATCACACCTCTGAAATGTATATAAAACAATATTTTTGTGTATGTCTACTGCTTTTTGCCCAACGACAAACTATATTCCATTCTAATTCATTTTGTATTTTACCTCCAGTTTCTGGAGGGTCTGGATTACATACGTTCTTTCAATGCAACACACTGCTCTACATCTACCTGGTTACAAAGTGCTCACCTTAATAGTGAAGCTGAGAATCTCAATACCCATTCTGCCCACATCAGGGGCTGCCACCTCTCTCACCAAGGAGGCAAACTGATCTCGGTCCTGGTAAATCTGCTCCACTGTCAGAGTGCCTAAAAACACAGGCCTAACATCAGTCATGATGACTGCATTTTTTCAAAGTAATACCTGAAGCAACGTCAGAGGGCAGATGAAAAAAGGAAGAGAGAAGGGAGACCATCTCCCATCCAGACAATAGGACCAATATCCTCTCTTAGATTAGTAACAAGATACAAACTCTCAATCTCCTGACAATATGATGCACTCCTAAACCATAGTGTACTATGTTAGTTCCTGTCAATATACTGTATGTAAGCTGTTCTCAATATGACTGTGTGACAAATGATACAGTATTTACACTCTTAGAAGTAATCAGGGTTGACATTACCCAGAATGGAGCGCAGATGACCCTCCAGTGTCTGCAGGATGACCCCCTTAATTTCCACCACTGCTTTACCCAGGAACTGTTCACAGGCAAGTGACAGTAGCTCGGGGTCTGTCATTACCTTGACCTGAAAGCATTGTGTACATGCACAAACATTTGGGAAAATAGACAAGGACATCTTTCTGTTTACACCCACAGACTTTTAAAAAATAATTAAGAGTGACAAAACAGAGAAGTGAACTAAAAAAAACCCCTCTTCGGATACTTGGGCTATATGAAGTCCACTCCTTCGCTTTTAGCCAAATTGAGGACTGCGTGAGGTGTAACTGTGTAGTTATGTTCTCAGAACATCTGTATTTACAACTGATCATGTCCAACAACTGGTGTTTCGCTGTACTGAAGAACAGAAAACCTATTTACTTGAAACACACTTGTAATTCGGGCCCAAGGGCAGATAACACAGAACCACACAGACATGACACCAACAGGGAATGAGCCCTGTTCGGCCTCCTGAACCACACTGAGCCATTCAGAGCATTTTGACCAAAAATAGCTACAATATAGTTGTTCTTCCAGCATGAAAGGTGACATCAGCAGGTGTGGGTGTCATTAGTTTGGAGAGAAAGTAGAGCACAGGTGGCAAAATGAAGGCCCGCAGGCCAAATCCAGCCCTCCAATTCTTTATTATGTGCCCCTTGAGAGCTTTTAAAATATATGATTACCATACTTTCTTTGCATCAATTAGTACCATCATCCATCCACTAGGTGGAGCCAACCTATTTCAAGTAAACAGTTAGCCATTCATGACTCAGGAAAGACTGCAAGCTAGCATGGCACTGTCAAGCACTGTCAGGAGAGGAAGCGGAATAAAGGAAACGAGGACAAATGTGTAAACAAATAATATAGCCGTGCAGATTTCATGGTTGCACTTTGTGAACAGAGTGATTATTCGGCCCTTGATGACCTCGGGATGTGGCCCTCATTGAAAATGAGCTTGACATCCCTGAAGTAGAGTGCATCAATGGAGAACACAATAAACAGGGAGAAAACAAACAAACAAATAAACAAAATACAAATAGACTTTACTTGGGTGGTCACCTCTCATGGAGGCCGCCATCTTGCACTGGCATGTTCCTACGGCAGCCCGGAACCATACATGCTTCGTCGGGAATTAAATTTCAGTTGGTTGCAATCTGGAACCTCACCACTAAATGCCGATAGACACCACTAACTCATACACACTGTACCTTTAATGCACTCATGGATGAATACAGTCTCATTTTTTGTAAACTGGTGGCAGAGAACAGCTGGAATGGGTCTGAACACCATTTCACCAAAGAAGGACTTTCCAGTCTTACGGACTTCCAGGTGCACTTTCATTAATATCTTGAAGGTCAGCATGAAATTAAGCACATGTCCACCTGACAGAGCTTCTACACCATCACGCCTGGTACTGTGCCATGGCCCTAAATCACCATAGTAATGAGTGTTCCTTTTTTGACCAAGAAACTGCTGCTACCCAGCGTTTCATCAGTGCTCTGATGCTCTTGGTCTTGTTTGAAGGTTTTTGTGCAAGACTTCTGTTAGCTATATCATTTAACCAGTATAACTCTGTATTTATCACAGAATCAATCGACAGTGCTGTTTAATATTTCACAGTTAACATTAATAGTTATGGATTCATAGAAAATTTATACTGTTTGTGCTGTCAGGGGTTGCCTTAATAACTGGGAGAAAGAGAAACTCTTCTTAAAGCAGTTTTGATTTGACCATAAAAGCAGGCACTGCTGAATGGTCGATGCGAGACACCATATAATCTCTACAGACATGAAGAAACCTTTCAGTTTGAAATCTAAAGAAACCACTGAAGCAAATGTTTGCTCTTTAACTTTTTGGAGAGTATACCTACAGGAGGCATCTATATCTAAAGAGGGTTTAGTGCTCCAGTGAAAACCTAGAAGGCATTATAAACGTTACTGGGATTACCTAGCTGTTTGATAGCCCACTGGTGTCCAGTGTCCCTGAACAGCAGCTGACAGTGATAGATAAGGATTATGAGATTTTGTGTGCTGTTTTGTGTCTAGCTAGCAAGTTAGCTTTAGCCATGTCTATTGCAGTATCTTGCATGGTTAAATAGCTGTGGTTGTAGTTAAGAGCTTTTGGATGATATAATGCGCAAAAAACAACAACAAAAAAACAAATTTAATCTTTGAGCTTTTGATTTCTACTTGCGTTAAAATACAAACTTAGTACTAAACGATAGTAGGAATCAAAATTCATAAATCAAAAAAAAAAAAAAAAAAGTTATATTTAATGAACATTAACTCTGAATTAACTTCATTAAGAAAACCCGAGTGACTGCAGACATGAGGTAGAAGTTTATATGCCCCCCCCCCTCCCCAAAATATCCTTTATAAAAAAAAAAAAAAACCTCATCATCAACTGAGGTCTCTCACAAAAAAGGAAATGCAAGCTAGTACTTAATCTGTGTTGTAAAATAAGATATATAGAGAAGTGGATCCATAAGGCTTTAAGCCAGAAAGTTTAATCATCCAGATCTACTGCTAGTTTTCATTTGTTGAAAAGAATAAAATGAACTTTGTGCACTGAAAACAGAGGAGAATTGACGTTTTATGCCTTTGTTCTCTGCCACACCTCTGCTTCAACATGGACTCGTAAACAAAACACATACCTGATAGAGGGATGAGTGGAAAATTTTATATATATTTTTTTTCTTTTACAACCAAAGTTCACCATAAATATGTGGAAAGGCCAAGAGCCTATTCACCTTCCCAACCTTTTACGATATTTACTCATCACCAGAACACCCAATTACATCATACTGACAAGATGGCAAGAATGCTGATGCCTTATACCATAAGAGTGAGCTGACACTCACAGGCTTAGGACCTAGCCACTAAACAATTTGATCAATAGGAATGTTTATAAATCTACAGCTGGTGATCATGGCCCACTGGACAGGTGTCTCAGGGTAATTCTAACAATCCTAGAAACAGTTCACTGTAAAAAAAAAAACTATTAATACAGATTTAAGCCGCGATCTCACCGAGTTGGAATTACTTCATGTCAAATTTTTTTTTTTGTCTTCGAGTCAACTGACATTAAGTGTACTTGAAAACCGGGGGGCTACCTTGAGAAACGGAAGGGCGTGGCTTCCATTCCGGGAAAGTTTGGTAATTTGCTGTAGATCAAGCACCTGATCAATTCAACATCGCTGTTTTTCCCACTAATGGCCACAGCGGTCCCAGACATGGTTCTCACGGATCAACCATCTATTAGTGACCTTAGCGTCAGAGCTTACAAATACACACAACTGAAGTATTCATTGCAGCATTTAACAGACCATTTCAACAACTGCCCTTTGACCTCCTATGATAAGAGTTTCAAGAAAATAGCTCTTTTTGTTCTTTTCTCAGTACAGGAAACGCTTAACACCTTCGTCTATGGTAAATCACACACATATCAAGATGTTCATTCATTCATTTTCTGAACCGCTTATTCCTAATTAGGGTCGCGGGGAGGCTGGCGCCCATCCCAGCCGACTCCG
>JBCNYH010000005.1:18868987-18881487 GCA_039654325.1 Tandanus tandanus
GGGGGAAAATTTTTACAGAGACTTTTTGGGGGGGGACATTTTTTTAAATTTCTCTTTGGTTTGGTGACCTTAAAAAAAAAAAAAAAAAAAAAAAAAAAAAAGTAAGCCAGTTTTACTGGCAGCGCATTTCTGTCAGTGTCCAAGAGTATTTTATAATTTAAGCAGTTATAATAGTTCAATTTAATCCAATGACATCCACTGCACAGAATTTAACCATTACAGAGACAGGTCAGGTGAGCCCTGTATGCTCAAACACTGTACAGCTAAAGGCATCTGTTTACTATATTCATTCATTTACATTTACAGCATTTGGCAGACGCTCTTATCCAGAGAGACTTACAATTATCATTTTTATGCAACTGAGCAATTGAGGGTTAAGGGCCTTGCTCAAGGGCCCAACAGTGGTGATAGTGGGGATTGAACCGTTGACCTTCGGATCAGTAACCCATCACCTTAATGATTGTGAAACAGATTATGCATTCAGTGCAGTACATGCTACACAGATACAAGTAACCCACAGCTTTTTAGCATCGAGTGCATGGAAACACAAGAAAAACAAACTAAAATGTGATTATAAAAAGGTGTCTGTGACAAACAGAAAGCGTCTGTCAGTTTGATTCGAGCATTATCCATGTAGAATAATGTTTTTTGAATCCAGAGATAGTGGACCAATCAGATTGCGCTGTTCCCCTGTAGCGTATAGTAAAAAAAATATTTTGTTTACTGTAAACAGCCATCTTGATTTGATGTCACACGCTGAACTCAAGTTTGTTTTGTGTGCTGTACTAGTGGAATTTAAAGCTCACTGAAGTTTTTTATTATTTTTTTTTTTTTTACGCTCATCTTATACCAGAATGTCTGAAAAAAGGTTTTGGACATTTTTGTTAAACTTAGAAACTGGGTGGTTGCTGACCGGTGTTTATAATTATCTGATGGTCTGAACACAAATTTGCATGAATGTATTTACTTACAGATGTGAAAACCGAGGCAAATGTTAAACTTTTTATTTTGGAAATAAGCTAGAATATTCAGAAATGATCAAAATAAGACAGAACAATTCAACATTATATTTGTTATATTCACTGGATTTGCCCTTTAAGACGCCTCCTCTGAGGAATCACATCTTCACAACAACAAAACCCCATAGGTCATCACCAGTAATGGCCGTAGCAGTGTCGGGTTTCACCCCACCCCAGCTTTCTCATCTGCCAGCTCTCTTTTGTGATCGGAAGAACGATCACATGACAGGGCTGTATGCTATCAAATCATCCTTAAAGGCTTTGAGCAGTTCAGTAAGACATCATCTGGCTACATCTGCAGCCAAGGAAGCATGTGCTGATCTATCAGGCATGACCTTATATAATATATGATATATAAAATATGATTTACTTGGATGTATATGGAAACCTCAGCTTCTCTAAACCCTCGTCTGTGCACATCTGCTACCCTGAAAACACAAACAGTGGCTCTGCTTCTTCTCCTTTATTTCATCAAATTAGATTAGCGTGACACTAACAGCAGCCACTAGGCAGATTGCAGTGCTTCGTGGCAGGGAGATGGAGGGGAGAAAGAACTCTCGAACATCACCATGACCTCACAACCAGGAATTAGCTCAGCTTTACACGACCCAGAAACATGCATACCTTTATCGGCTGCGCAGTAACAGCTGCTCCTTCTGGGAACTTACTGGGATTTATAAATGGGGGAAGTCCAACAAATATCTAGTATGGAATTCCACACATGCCTTGCAGTTACTAACTACAGACTCCATCCATGCTCACACGCACACACCATTCAAGTATTTTTGGCACGGCGCCCCACTGCACAAAGCGCTCTTTAACCGAGCAGCAAGCTTAGGATCCCAGTAAATGCGTCTTAGCCAAAGACAAGATTGAACACAGAGAAAAGCGGGTTAGCATGTTGTGTACAGAGGATGACATTAAGAGAACTATCAGAGACAGAAAACAAACATTATGAAATTAGGAACAGCAATCATGTCACATGACATTCGATTAAAAACAATCAAAGGATGCATCATTATAACAGCAGGTTAGGAACAAAATACACTGCCCGCCTAAAAAAAAATAAAATTAAATAAAAAAAAAACAATTAAAATCAAACACTTATATTTTCATGGAGTGTATTTAGCCTTGATGACAGCATGTAATCTCCATGGCATTGTTGCTCCAGTTGGTCCGGTCTTGGCTCAGCAACATTAATGTGGCAATAAAATGAAGTCAGCTGATGACCTGAATGTACTGAATGAGCAGGTTATCACATCAATGGTCTTTTTCTTCCCTGATGGCACGGATATAAAATGGGGACTCAAATAATGAAAGAGTGGTTCAGGGAGCATGAGGAATCATTTTTACATATGTATCGGCACCCCAGAGTCCTGACCTTAACCCTGTTGAAAGTTTTCAGGATGTGCTGGAGAAGACTTTATGGAGTGGTACAGTTTTCCCCTCATCAATTCAAGATGTCGGTGAGAGATGAACCCGACACTGGATGGAAATAAATTTTACGCTGCTTACGTCTGTTAAACAATGGCATGACGATTATGTGCTGTAAGCAAGGCTAAAGGCAGAGAAACAACATATTCATGTGAGCACCTTTTTTTTGTTGGCTGGGCAGTGTACTTGGCATCAGAATCAGAATAATAATAATAATAAAATAAAATAAATGTTTCTAACAGAATATATTTCAGTAGATTTATTTTTATCTATTGGGATTAAACTGAATTAAAACTAGGTTTAAAATTGACTGTGCGTTAGTAGTAGAACTAGAAGGCTGCTCTATTTATTTGGAAGGGAACAGAGATGAACTTCAAGAGACCTTACAACCAAATTGATAGTGTTTGTTTTTCCACACACTGCACTAAGTGCACGTGTGGGTATAAGAGCAAAGAGCTGTAATGATGATAAACTGTGTGTACACACATATGCACAACACACACTATTTGTGGGCCCCTAGATCGCCTCTTAACGAACTGATGGATGTGTTGTCAAACTCTGAACACTGCCGCAGAGTATTTCCAGAAGATGGAAAGAACCACTTTCTTCCTGAATAATGTTTTGACTTTCTGACGACGGCATGTGGCACCATACGACCTAACAATTTTGTTAGCACTCACCAGCGCAAGAAAATAATCCTGATAATATATGATATGATGTTTTAATCATGATGTTGAAAATGGAGCTAATTCACAGTCTGGTTCCTTGTACTATCTACCCTACAGGTAACAGTAATTTAATCACCAATGTCCAGGAAACGCTGTAAGAAAACGTGACACAACTGAATGCATTAATAAGTAAAAGTACGTTCATGTAGGAGTTAAATTTGAAAGGAAGACACACGTGTGTGTGTGCATATGTGTGTCGATTTTCCGTAGAACAGTGCTCAATACGTCAAAGTAGAGCTAAATATATATATATATACATATACATACACACACACATATATATATATATGCATATAGCTATAGATTTTTATCTTATATATCTTATTTATCTATAGATTTTTATTTTATAATTTGTATATTAGCAGGTTAGTACAAAAAACACTTTAGATTTCCAAACATAAGTTTTCCAGCACAAAATGAAATATTATATTAAAAAAAGTTTGTACAGTAAGATACTCGGTGGATACTGTACTCGTAAAAGTGAAACCTGATGCTATAATATTTTTAAACAAAAAGGTCATCACACCTTATATTAAATTAGTTTCATTTACTGTGCTTTATAGAATTTTTATGTAGAGATCTTTAATTTATTGTCATTATTTATATGTAAATACAAGGCATCTTTGCTCTACACCATTCCTTTGTGTACAGTATCTACCGAATGTCTTACAGAACCAGCCACAGTTCTCCTGGAAATGTTGACTGTCACTCTTGATTCTTTATTTGCATGTAAATCGCAGCAGTCTTCAGTATATTTTTGTCTGAAATGTAGTCTCTTATACATAATATGCTGCTTTCTTTATTGACAATGTCTCTAATAACTAAAATAACTTTCTTATGTAACATTTCATTTTGTGCTGGAAAACTAATGTTTTGAAATGTAAAGTGTTTTTGTACTTACCTGCTAATATACAAATTATAAAATAAAATTCGATAGCAAAGTTTATACTTAAAAAAAAAAAAAATTAGAGTTCCTAAAACTTTTGCACAGTACTGTACACACACACACACACACACACACACACACACACACATATATATAAGAACCGGAAATAGATAACTCTTACTTTTGAATGTCTGTGAGGAGCCACCATGCCCACACCCATCCTCCAACTGTGTAATTCTTCCTATCAGAGCCACAACAACCACCTACGGCAACACATCAGGGACAAGTTAGACAATTATTCAAAGCTGAAAATCTTACCTCGTCATCATGCACGCTCAGAATAGTGAAAAAGTGAAGAAATACACAGACTCCAAAATAATAGAAACCACAGAACAGAGAACAGCCTAGTTGTCTATTTAAACACAGATTATAGTTTTGCACCTGTTGTGTGTGGACGTAGGAAGATCAGTGTGAGCTGTGCTGCATGTTTATGTATATAGGTCAATGAACAGGAAAGCCCCGAGCACTGAAACCACTTTCAAGATCCTCCGAGTTTCCCGCTTTCTTACTGGAATCTGTTCTCACAACGTCTATAACCACATCTATGTGTTCAGGCTTCCAAAGATCACAAGTGGAGCCACAAGCATAACCACAAGTGTGTAAAAGGTAAAGTTATGACATTGCAGCTGTCTGGAAACAATGCCATCAAAGTTCCACTTTGTGAAGAGTAGACATAGCTATACAGTGTCACAGTGCTCATGGCCTGTTTACAATGATATTAAAATGAGAATATTGAGTAGGGGCTGGACACACAACAAGTATATCATAAATCACCATATAGATTTTCTCACAAATTCCCAACAACACAGTTGTGAAATGTTTTAAACAGTAAGAGTATGATTTATACACTGTAAACAGATACATATTTTTTATTAGTATCATTTTTGGAAATTATAGAAATGGGTTTCATTCGTTTGAATTTGTGGTGCGATAACTCTGGAAGGAAATGATATAGGATCACCAAAATTGATGTATGGGTCCCCCTCAAGGGCGAATAAGGTACAATTGAATTTGGGTCACCTTGATGTTGTTTGAAGGTCACAAGGTCACTTTTTAAATTTGGACTTGTTAAACTTATATTTTATATATATATATATAAATATATACATGAAATACTTTATGTAGAGTTCCACATCAGCTTGATAAGCATGTCCATCAAAAAGTGTCTTCTAGGGCAAACTTCTGAGGTCTGGCACATGACCACAATGAGGTTTAGGCAGCTTGTATTTACACCAGTTTACCATTGGGAGTGATAGCGCAAAACAGGCTAAACTACTCATTTATATCTGACTGGGCTGCCTTAAACAAGGTTAAGTCAGTCAATAACATAAATGACAGGGCTAAAATCCCTTCTGACATGCCTTTATTCAAGGACCCACCACAAATATTAGCAGGAACATCAGGATCCCAGTGGTCCATCTGTATTAAAAATAGCTTTGTTAGGGTTCTGTTTTTTTATATGAAATTAACATTTTACCATTCTCAATATTGGGCACAAGAGTTTTATCCTTAAAACCCACTACTAACATTTAAAACAAATAAAACTGAACTCAAACCATGACATTTCCAAAATACAGGAGTGAACTGCAGATTAAAGCTTTTACCTGCTTGCTAATGAATTTAACATTGTCATGTCAACAAACAGGTGTATACACTAATCATCAGCGTACATCTACACAAAAGCATTGCGTGTGTACCAATATGTTGTGCATAAACATTATTCCTTTGATAGATAAATGAAAAAATATGGACATCAGATCGTGATAAGGATGAATATTTAAACGGAGGTAAAAATAATAAATAAATAAATACCAGGCAAAGGCATTCAGATCAATGAACTCTGCAGACACAGGGAAACTTTCAGTGCTTTAATTAATTAACCACCAAATCAGGGGTGAGTCAATTTTAATTCTGATGCCATTACTCCAGGTGTTTTTTTTTTTTCTCCCATGAAACCCTTCTTTTAGTAAAACAAATCTGAACCAATTCTCGCAAAACTTCTAAAAAGGGTTATTGTTCACTTTTCGAGTTAAACAAATGTAATTTAAAGTTGCTCCATTAAACCGCTGATATATGCTTTTCAAAAAGACGTCTTCAGAGAGAGAAAAACAAACAGGTGTTAGAGGACGCTACAGCCTGCAGGAGCTCTGAAACAGTACACTGCGCTTCAGTTCAGAGACCTTCCCCTATTAGGAATTAGACTAAATATCTAAATATCACATGGTCGCTTGAGTCAGCGTAAGGAAGCACAGTTAGCGTTCCAGGTCAGTTGTTTGTATATGTGATTACAGCTGTGGGTGCCTCCTACATTTCCAGTCTGTTATCTGCATTGCAAAATCAAACTAACCAAAACACTACTCAGTATTAGGATCTAACAACATGGCTAGGGCCACAAAATGAACTATATATTTTTTTTAAATATACTTTATTTCAGACAAGTTTTTATGTGCAATTTAATAATAGTTAAAGATTAGCACATGTGGCACGTCAAGTCATGTAGTGTTTAGGCAAAGTTGGTAATCTGTAACAGAGCATTCAAGCTTATATGGTGTGTCATAATATAAAACTGCACCACGGTCATGTGAGATGTACAGAATTGATATTTTACAACTCAAGGCTTTAAGATTTTATTTCTTTTAGTGTGGATGAACATTCCAACTAACCTCACTATCATTGTGGCTCACATCATAACATACACACAAATCCCTTCTGACACAAACACACTTATAGCAGAGTTTCCACAGAGACATTCCCAGTTGTCCGAGTGCTGACATGAGACCACACAGACGCTTAAAGAGAAAGACTGTCATTAAATGGAGCACTATCTCACCATCAGTACAAATCTCAGGTTTTTTTTTTTTTTTTTTTATCTTTCTGGCAACATATGATCCTGGGCAAAGTGATCAAAAGCACATGGATGCACCATTACAAACTAGCTCTGACTGCCTTTAACTCCACTTTTCTAGCATATACTGACAATAATAATGCAGGACTTCATAATGCAATGTCATGGTACATATACACCATAGAGATCTTTCATTTATGCATTTACATTTAAGGCATTCGGGTGGCACCCTTATCCAGAGCGACATCCATTGAATTGTTTTTTTTTAATACAACTGAGCAATTGAGGGTTAAAGGAGGCCTTGCTCAATTGCCCTATAGTGGCAGCTTGGTGGTGCTGGGGCTTGAACCCTGAACTTCGGCTCAGTAAGCCAGAACTTTAACTACTGAGCCACCACTGCCCAGATCATTGCTACTGTCCATAGTATTAACTTTTAAATCTTTTTGAACACTAAACAAAAATAAACAAAACACATTAAACCATTGCTAACTTGTTAACATCATGTGATGCTGCTTGCTGGCCCATGAAATAGTTCCACTATTTATCAGCTAGTTGATATCATTTCCACCTCGTTATGTCTAACATATTTTGTGTGAGGTGAGAAAAGCTTCTCAGCACCGCTCACACGCTTATCGTACTATTCCTGGGTTATCTGCCAGTACGCTGTTTAGAATCCCATTGATATTCATATAGAGCAATTAATGTACATAAAAAGATGCACAAAATAGCACTTCTGCTTTAGTACTCCAGCACAGATTTATAAAATCTGACATCTAATAAAAATTCATATGTTCTGACTATTTATGATTACCACAAACAAACCATACCATGTGATTTGATCCCTTCACGATATTACGATACTGTGATGATATCCAGTGATGATTATATATTTTATTTCCAGGCCTGCTGACTCTTATAAATGCCGCTTGGGAGCTCTGTAACGTGATACTGGTGTATGCTAATACAAGTTATCACTCAACACGTAGTAATCAAGGATGCCTCCATCGCAAACAAATATTGTCTTTTGATAGCCTCTTTCCAGCAACACAGCCTCGGTGCCTAATCTTGAACCAGTTCTATGCATTTCGACCGAAAAACTGATACTGGCACAACACAAAACTGCTGATCCCAAAAAAGGTGGACATGGGAGGGGCTACCACAAGAAATTTTGTCGCCACCATTGTGAAATGAGGAACTGCTACACACAGGCAAGCTTCAAATGAAAGAAGTAATAAATGAAAGGGTGGTATTTCAGTACATAATGGCAGATCTGCCAAAAAGTAGAGGGGAGAAAAAAAAACCCACTTCCCTGCAGAAGAAACGGATATGCTCCTGCATGAAGTGAAAGTCTGAAACCATATGTGTACCACAACCATTATGATTTGTTTTACTATCTTGATGCACACAAAGATTAATCTTTCACCTTAATCTGTTCATTTGTATGTTTTTGGTTTTTTTTTTTTTGCATGTTTGTGCACTGCTCTGCGTGTAATAAGCAGAGTGTATACATGTTGTGCACCTGCCCATGAAGGCTCATAGTACTATTTCAAGAATTCGGCGTCACTGACTACAGACAAATGTTTTGTTGGTTAACTGCATTTCGCTGCTTCAGGAGAACAATGCACCAAACCAGTCCTCATTCTAAGACCAACACACCCACGCACGGGTGCTCAAACAGACACAAATGACTAAAAGTAAAATTATAACAAGCAAGCAAATCAGATGTGTTCTCTTCACTATTATTGTTTCCAGAGACTTAATTTCGGTACTTGTAAAGATATCAGAAATCCTCATTCTTGTCAACTTTTACACGTTAGTTAACACTTGCACTATACAAGATCAGCTGAATTAATTATTTTAAGGACTATTTTTCTCTCCATAGGTTCATTTTTATTCATCTTCTTGTATCAAAACATACGACGGTTGTATTCGCTTTCACCAGCCAATCATGGACCTCTGTGAGCTCATCCGAACGAGGGGGCGAATAGCGCTATCCCTTCGAGTGTGTTAGACCGCCCCCAAATGTGCATGCGCAGCAGTTCGAAAAAAGGCGGGTGGCGGGCATTGCATGTCACAGAGGGGGCATGTGCATATTTACGCCCCTCCCTGGATGGTGGTGGTGTGATAGGGAAGGCAATACTTGATGGGAGTGAGTCGGATACGACTAAATTTGGAAGAAAAATTATTTATAAAGTAAAAAATAAAAAGTTCGAATCCTGATGATGTGACAGTCAAACAGGTCGTGCTCTCTCTGTGGAAGGGATGGAAAGCACATTATCTCCTGTCAATCACAGTGACACTAGCCAATCATTGGCATCTGAGAGTTTTTGCTTGCCAAAAGACAGATGAGCTTTTTTCAGAGTACGTTATGCCTCCCTGTGATGCAGCAAGAGTGGCAGTTTGAACAGGCAACCTGAAAATATAATGCCTCCAGCCCTGGCTATCACTGGCACAGAGGCATAACAAGCACCTGTTCATTCTCCTCAATTGGTATCCAGCCTCAATCTAACCAGTCTTCATCCTCCATGATCAGTGTATGATGTATGATAGCAGAGAACTAACTGGTGGAGGAATTGGCTATGGCTAAATTAGGGGAAGAATAGGGAGGGAAATGCAGTGCTCCTGTGCAGAAGGTGTAAAGGTTGGTAGGTTGGGCATTGCAAAGCCAGATTGTACAGTATTAAGACATTTCTCTGTTGTGAAACCATACTAAGGAAAAAGTACAACTGTTGGTCTTTCACAGCTCTTTGACTTTCTACCTCATTTCACCTTAGCAAAATGACAGTAGGCCACAAGACAAGCGGAACCCTTTTAGTACAATGAGTGTTCAGACCTGTTTCACTGCTTCATAAAAGGTCATACAATAAGCAAGCATCAAGATATCATAAAGCTGATCCGATTTTCCAGAAAAGACAGCCACATTGCCTGAATAAATAAAGTTATTGTCCTGATCTTACAAGACGGGACAATGCTTTCAGGAAACGCCACCCTGCCTGCTTGCACATCTGGCTTTGAAAGCTGAAAAGTAAAATAAATAAATAAATTTAAAAAACATGCACTTGGGATACCGTGTGAACACTGATAAAAGCCGCGTGGCAGAGCCAAGATCCTTTTAACGGCTTCCTGCTTCATATCTGTTTTCTCAATGACACAATTTGAAGCATGGTTTCTAAAGAGCGATAAAAGTACATTGCTTAAAACGTACAGTCAAAAATATAAAAAAAAAAATAAAAAGTATAGGCAAGATACACACACAGGCTACAGAAAGAATCAGCTTGCGAATGCCTGAAAGCTTGAAGTGAATAGTAACAACAAACCTCAGCAACGGGAAATGCTGTTTAAACAGGACAACTAGTGTATGAAAGCAGAGGGATGGGTTTAGAAACATAGTTCAGTACTCAACATGTGTTTCCTTTCACGCCAGATTTTCCCCCAAAATCTGATCTTTATTTACTGCAATACAGCATATGACATAAGGAAAATTACAGGGGGGTTCCACATGAAATCCCGTTTTGACTACAAATATTTGAATTATTTCTATTGACTACTGAATTTTATCTGTAGCCTTTATTCATCTTTACAGTGTTGGCTGCAACACTGGCTCTTTGAAGAAAGTCTAAGCAAGTTTAGAAATTTAATGAAACACTTTGCTTTGAGGAAATATATAGTTGAGGCCATAAGCATTCGGAGTGAGAGACAGTTTTCATTATCATGTCTCGGTACACTACCACAATAAATTTGAAATGAAGCCGTAAATATGTGATTAAAGTATAGAATTTCAGCACTTTCACTCCCCATCATCTCTCCAATTTCACAGGCCCAAAACTAACTGCAGAATCCAACACAATTATAAATATATCTTTAATACTTAAATGCTTTTGCAGTCAGTGACCACCTGATGTCTGGAACCCATGTGCACCACCAAATGCGCGAGTTTTCTCCTTTGAGATGTTTTACCAGGCCTTTACTGTAGTCACCTTCAGTTGCTGCTTGTTTATGTGTCTTTCTGCCTTCAGTAAGTGAAAAGAATGCTTATTTGCATTGGCTGACTTGGGTTACTTTGTTTGTTTTGGGTCATTTTCCATCTGTAATGTCAAGCATTTTTACAGCATTTGACTGAATCTGAACAGAAAATATATCTCTATACACTTCAGAATTCATCCTGCTTTTTCTATTAGATGTGAAACTTTCTCCATATTCCTCGCATCCCATCATTCTGGTACAAGTTAGTCTTGTATAATCCATTCAAATAATTTTTTTCTTGAATGGAATAGAATTTATTTATTATTATTATTTTTGTTTTTAAAGATGTTTTCTAGCAAAAGTACAATCCAGTCTTTCTGTTCTTGTGTATTGCCAGGCACTGGTACCTTGTCCTAAACCTTCTGTACTTAAATTCATGAAGGCACCTCTTGATGATAGACTTCACAATGATTCACTTGTCTCTGGGAGGCTGCTCTTGATTTGGTGAGATACTGAAATATTTTAACCTGATTAAAATGCTCCGGCAGTCCACTTTAGTTGTTTTCCATGGTCTTCCAGTTGTTGCTGAGCTTTCCAGTACTTTCTTCTTTTGTTAAGAATTTACCTCTACCTCTACCTTTATCCAAAGATGGCCTTCTTCAGTTTAATGATAAAGAAAAACACTTTCTTTTTAAGTTATTGGGAACATATCTAAAAATATGGATGTGATTTGGCACTAAGTCACCTTCTGTGTCATGCAAAAAAAATAAAAAATAAATAAAAATGCCTTGTAAAGCTACGAGGTCGAGCACGTGACATCAGCTAATTAAATACATGGGCCTAGGGTGCACCAGGTCAAAGAAAACATGGGTAGTTATGGAAAAGCTGCCAGCAGTAGCCATTACCATCATCACCATCGTCATCAATCAAGTAACCATGCTTTCCAAACAACCACATTCACCACCTTACCCAAATTCAAAATAATGCAATGTTGTATAAGGAAATTACAAAAAATGGTTTAAAACCGTTTCCTCATCAAGGCCACCAGGACAAACCGTTAGGAGTTCACTTCCTTTACTTCCTTCAGCACTTCTTTGAACCACATTTTGAAGCTTCCAATAAACAGCAACCAAATGCAAACTGAACACTTGGAATTAACTCCAGGCCTTTTTATCTCCTTAGTTTTTCATAAACTTACAAGGTACCAGGCCACACCCAGCCATGAAACTATTCTGAGCCTGTGAAAACGGAGGGACTTGGAATAAATGGCTGTAATTTGTAAACGTTTAATGCACCATTTTCGTTAGACCCCCTTGAATCATAGTGGCGAGTTTAAGCTCCAAATCACATCTTGACAGCTTTCTTTCAAAAAATCTACTCTGCCAGTGTACAAAAGCAAAATTCCAACAGTTGTGTGCTGTCCAATGTTCATGGACCTGACTGAATTTCTGCTGCCTAAAGTATAGAGAAATCAAAATTAATTTCATCACTGCCACAGTGATATCCATTGGGTTTTCCCATACTGACGCACATTTACTAAGGAAACTCATTAATAATGGAGGTAT
>JBCNYH010000005.1:18886487-18898015 GCA_039654325.1 Tandanus tandanus
TAGAAAATCTTCATGAAGTTTATCACCCCTCTTATAGATTGGTAATCTGCTCAGGGTGTACCCTGCCTCTTGGCCATAGCCAGCTGCGATTGGCTCCATCATCACCTGTGACCTTGATGGATAAATAGTATAGATAATCATTGGATGGATGGGAAGTTTATCAGATTGAAGAGGAAGTTTTGTTTTAAAGGGATCAAGGGATCTATTAAAACATTCCACATTTTTACAATAAATAAATGAAACTGATGGAAAACTGGGTCGCATGGTAGCGAAGTGGTTAGCGCATCCACCCCACAGCAAAAATGTCCTGGGTTCGAGTCCCAGGCTTTGGTGAGGGTGTTTCTGTGTGGAGTTTGCATGTTCTCCCCGTGCTTGCTTGGGTTTCCTCCGGGTACTCCAGTTTCCTCCGACAGTCCAAAGACATGCACATTAGGCTAATTGGCTGTTCCCAGGTGTAAGTGTGAGTGTGAATAGTTTTGTGTGTTGGCACTGAGATGGACCGGTAAGCTGTTTAGGGTGTAACCAGCCTTTGCCCAGAGTCGGCTGAGACAGGCTTCAGCCTCCCCGCAACCCTAGTAGTAGGATTATGTGGCTCAGGAAGTGAGAAAGTGAGTACATAAAAGATCTGTATACATTATTATAGATGATGGGGATGTATTCTGTGAATTCCTGTTTATATGAAGGAATAAAAAAAAGACAACACACCATTTACAGGACTAATAAACTTTTTTGATTTATATTCATCTGTACACATGAACAAAGGTGGAACTTCTTTAAAAATGTGAACACATAAAAGTTAGTCACATATCTCTAATAAACAGTGTCAGTGTTTTACGAATTCATTCCCAGTTCAAAGTGCAAAAACCAATTCTACATGACATCAAGGTATTCAGACACCTCCTCGGGCTGGATAAAAAAATCATGCACTGGATGCAGGCTTTAAAAAGCACGAGCACTTAATCATTTGTTCGTATGCAATTTATAAGCTCAGGCTCTGCACTTCAGACATACATTGGGCTCCTGACTGATTGTAAATCAAAGAATTGACAGAAAGTTAAACGTTATGAGAAACACAACGACATACAATTTAAAGTTAGAACGTCAACGTGGAAGGCAACCACAATGCATTGTGAGGAGTTGTATAAAGTCGTACAACGCATCCGTAATGTCTGATAATACAGCAGTGTACTGGTGGTTATAACTGGCATTGACTATGGGGCATCTCAGTGTTTATAAATGCAGATATAGAGTGGTAAGGCAAATTGTTATTATTTGGCGTATAAGGTCGTCATATTTAGCGTCAATGAATTATAGCTACCAGTGGGGAAAAAAAGCCTAATTTTCTTTATCTAATTAAAAAAAAAACTACTATAAACAACTTAAAGAGTTTTGTTACTTGCTTTTAGTTTAGGAATTAGGAATTACAGTATTACACAGGAATGGTGCGATCTGATTGGTTCATTGTTTCGGGATAATAAGCAATTATTGAACGAGGCAAAATTTGATATGGAGAATTATTTGGTCGAGGGTGGTTTAATCCGCCAATGCCGAGGGCGTGGCAATGATCACGGACGCTTCATTAAATCATCTTTTGATCCTATTTCAAAGTTAATAAAGTTAGCTTTAATAACACGAAAATGATACTGCATAGGTTTCTTCGTATCTTTGGAATGGCATTTAGTTGTATTAGAGATGAATTCAGAATCAGTAACTGTGGCAAACCATGAGTCTTTGTCTGCCATTTTGATTCAAACATTAACCCAAGTCTGAGAGGTGGATAATACGCAATAATTGTATGAGGTAAAGTATGATATGGGGATTTATTCGGTCGAGGGGTTTTTATCTGCCAAGGCCGAAGGCCCTCCGAGACAGAATAATTCTCTTTATCAGACGAAAGCCGAATTCTATAATTGTTTTATTATTCATTCAAAATATTATCATGGTACTATGTTGCTAGCTAGCTAGTTAGAATGCTATACAGCTAGCGCCAATTCCAATTCATTCAAGACACAAAAAGCAAAATATGAAATCAAAGTTGTTGCTTTTTTTTCCCATCAAACACCACTATTATCTAGAAAGTCTAGTCTAGAGAGCAGGCAGCCATTTTCTCACAAGGTTTCTTTGGGAAGAGTGGGAGAGGAGGAACATAGATAGATAGATTGACAGATTGGCTATGCCCCTCAGAAAACGGCTCCGCCATATTGGAAGCACCGCAGCCCTGAGCTGTAGACTTCAAGTCCCGAGCTTGAGGGTTTACAGTGCAGGGCTGCAGCGTTGTGTCTGCCACGAGGTGTAGGGTTTCTATGTTATGACATCTAGGATGGATTAAGAATAACTGCAAGATGGACGGCCATGCACCATAATTGTTCAACTTATCCCAATGTTAATGGTCTTGGAATGAAGTAGCATACCAACATTAGTATTAATTTAAGAAATTGAATTGTTTCTGATTGGTGGAAAGTCATGAAATAATGATTGGTATTGCATCATGGCCATGGGATAAGTTGAATGATTATTGCACGACTGGCACGTGCAACATAGTATTGTGTGACTGTGTGCTCTGAAAATATTTTGAATAAATAATTTAACAATTATTATAGATTTTGTTGATCGTATGATAGAGAATTATTCAGTCTTTGGCAGATAACAAACCCCCCACATAATTCTTCCTAATTTAGTCGTATCCAATTCCCACCCATCAAGTATTGTCTTCCCTATCACACGACCACCACCAACCAGGGAGGGGCGTAAGCATGCACATGCCCCCTCCGTGACATGCAATGCCCGCCACCCGCCTTTATTCGAACTGCTGCGCATGCGTATTTTGAGGGCGGTCTAACAAACTCGGAGGGAAAGCGCTATCCGCCCCCTCGTACGAATGAGCTCACAGTCGCCCATGATTGAATGGTGATCGCTGTGAATGACAGAGAAGAGAACGTATGCCATCCCTGCCTCCTGTGAGAGCTCGGCCAATTAGCTCCCATGGACTCCCGGTCACGGATGTCTGTGGCATCAACCCGGATTCGAACTTGCGATCTCCGGGTTGATAGCGACCGGATAATTCTTGATATCATAACGTGCCTCATTCAATAATTGCTTATTATTATCCACCTCATAAACTCTGGATAACACTGGAATCAAAATCAAAGACAAAAAGTCACAGTTTGTGACAATCACTGAGGCTTATATGCTAGAAATTCTACACAATCATTGCAAAAGATATGAAGAAGCCTACGCAGTACAACCTTTGTGTTTTTCAAACTCCGAATGAGTACCAAAAGATGGTGTAATGGAGCGAACGTGATTGCTGTCACGCTTTAAGTGTTAATTAGCGTTAATTACATTTTTGTATCACTTCAACAATACGGATGCCTTTATACAAAATTAATTAATACATTCTAATTGCAACAGAGTTTCTATAGCTATTTCACTGCACACTGAGCGACAGTGTTTATGTTTCATTTCAAACAGATGTCATATGACCTAAAACAAACAAACAAACAAACAACAATAAAACTGTGCAACCGACGTCATTCTGGTCTGTGGTCATAAATGGGGACCATTTTCGGCTCTACATGGTCCCAGTTTCCATTTTCCAGTTTCCGTCTACTTAAAAAAACAGAAAAAAAAAACCCAAGACATTGAGGCAGCAGTGTTTGTATAAATTGGAACATTGGAACAGAACCAATCATAACTCTTTCTCTCACTTTCTTCCTTCTCTATTTATCTCTGCCTTCCTTACAGAGCAGCTTGCTCTCCCACAGCTTCAGATTCGCTACGTGAACACCCCCCACCCCCCACCCCACCACCCCACCCCCGTCAAACCTCACGCAAACCAAAATTCGCTTTCGTTTCCGTGTTTTAAAACTATTTCTCCAGCAGGTGTTGCCAGAGAGACATTGTTTGCTGCTGGTTCTGTCCCCTCCGCTCCCCTTCGACATGACACACCTCTATTCTGTCACTAGGACACCTGTTCCACCGGCCGCAGCTGCACGTCTCCGACCTACAGACAGAAATATACAGGAAGGAAACTCATTGATTCAAGTGAAAGAGAGAGATACAAAGTAGTGATGGGAGGCGTAGAGTGTAAACACGCACCTGGACATGGGGTGGAGCGCTGAGGACATAGGTGACAGCGCTGGCTATGTCTTCTGCTTGCAAACACTACACAAGATCATAAACGAAGTGAAAGATTTTAATATAAGAAACGATATGATTTAATACATGATCACTAGGGTTGCAAAGGGGTGCAAATTTCCAGTAAATTTCCAGAAAGTTTTGATGGGAACTTTGTCGATATTACAAGTTGGAAATGGGAAATGTGACTTAATGGGAATAAACAGAAATTAACTGGAAATTTTGGGGTAACTTATACAAACTGAGGCGGCACGGTGGCACAGTCATCAGCACGTCCACCACACAGCAAGAAGGTCCTGGGTTCGATTCCTGGGCTCGGGTGTTTCTGTGTGAAGTTTGCATGTTCGCCCTGTGCTTGTGTGGGTTTCCTCCGGGTACTCCTGTTTCCTCCCACAGTCCAAAAACATGCACATTAGGCTAAATGGCTGTTTCAGATTGCCCATTGGTGTGAATGTAAGTGTGAATAGTTGCCCTGCAATGGTCTGGTGAGCTGTCCAGGGTGTATCCTGCTTTCGCCCGGTGTCGGCTGAGATAGGCTCCAGCCTCCCTGCGACTCTGATAGTATTAAGCAGTTTGGCAAATGAGCGAGAGAGTGAGTTATACAATTACAATTATACAATTGTTTGTAGGCGGCACGGTGGTGTCGGATTAAGTGGTTCAGCAAATGAGTGAGAGAGTGAGAGTGAGTGAGTGAATTATTTATTGCTGACCGACAGGGATGCAGAAGACGGAGCGACACGGAGGAGGATGATCAGCTTTGGAAACCCCTAAGAGGAGCCGCCGAAAGGAGACGGAACCCAGTGCAGGGAGGAAACTTGTGTTTGCGTCCGCGTGTTCGAACCAAGATTATGCTGTACAATGTAGACTAACCCGTAATGTTGTAAATTACCAGTTTATCCCTGTTAATTCCTATATATTCCCAATAATTCCCATATAGTCCCATTCATTTCCAATGGAAATTTTCCACTTCTGGAAATTCCTGGAATTTTGCAGCCTTGACGACCGCACACACTCCTCGACACTCACACACCTTTGGGATAGGCTCACCTTTATACTTTCGTACACAGAAGCAGCTTTTTCGGCATCGTTGTTGTGGTGTCTGAAGGCGAACTCCGTCTCCACTATGCCAGGAGAGATACTCTGTCCGGAATGAGACATGAGAGCATAATTAGCTCACATAAGGTACCGTGTATTCAGAGATCTAAATAACATTCACACAGAATATTAGCATGTGACCATTTCTTATTTTTGGGGTTACTTTTGAAGCTGCACTTACTTTCAGTCATATGCAGCATGTCAAATACAAAATGATAATATAACGATTTGGGCACTGCATAAAGGCGGAGCTCAGGTGGTGAATTCATTGTGATGACGCCATCGATGACATAATGTCATGTAACCGCCCCATCCCCAAAGGTTTGATATTGTCCAAAAGTGTTACGCTATTGAGATAAGATTTCTTTCATGGAAACCCGATATCACCACAGGGTAGCGAGATGCCAGTCCACTGGATAGGTTGACTTCTGTAAGCACGTTATACACACCAGAAACGTCACGCGCGTCCACAATGTGATTGGGTTAAAAGCCTTTCTATTCAAATGAGTGATGCAGATACCTACTGCACATGGCACATAGAATTCTGTTTACATTGTTAAAAAAGTGTATTTCCTTTTTATATACCGACATGCGAAATTCCCACGTGTACACGTATGGACAGGCAGACGGACACAACGTTTGCGACATAAAAAATCAGATCGATGCTATATTAATTTCTCTTCAGTATGGTACTCTGCTTGCATGGCGCTTTGCTAAAAAACTGTGTGGCGCTTCGCTAAAAAATAATGCTAACAATTTTATAATTGTATTTCTGTGAAGCGTAGGGGATTACTATGTTTTCAGGGGCTGTCCGCGTCTGCCGCCGCAACAGACGCATGCTTATTAACACTATAGTGCTCATGGATTTATTTTAAATTCCCAGGACACACCCGACCAGCCTATCAAAACTGGGTCACCTTGACCTCATTTTCAGGGTCACAGACATCGGGTCATCAAAAAATGCCCGTTAACGCTCTCAAGGGTGCAGTTTTTCTCGGATCGTTTTCTTATTCATACCAGTTATACTTAGTGCCAAGGTCTTCAAATATTATTTAACCTGGGTCACCTTGAACTAAATTCAAGGTCACAGGGTTGCAAGACATACTCGGGTGGTCATGTAAAAGTAAGATATGTAAATATTGCGGATACTTCTGGTTAACCCTCTAGCAGTGCTGGTTCTTTATGGATTTATTTTATATATATGTTGAACGGTTCCTACGGCACGCCCTACCAGCCTAAAGTGGGTCACCTTGACCTATTTTTGAAGGTCACAGAGGTCAATTCATCAAAAATGTCCGTTAAAACTCTAGAGAGTGCAGCTGACCACGTGGAGGAAACACCTGGTGCTCTGTGGCAAGAATACATTTCTAGTTTATGCAGTATGTGTGAGTGTCTTTTAATATCGAATAAAGTCTTGCTGATTTATTAATTATTAACACTGATTATCTTTGCCGTGATTAGTCATGTTAAACCCTGCATCTCTTTAACTGTTATTGTTACACGAATTACCCTTCAATTATCCTTTTCTTTTCTTGTTTTTCTCAGTAAAGCTTGTTAAAGTAAAGGTGCAGAGAAGCTAAACTGCTGTCAGCGTTAGATATCAAGTTGCTGCTGAAAAATGTAATAGCAAGCCTACTGAAGCTGTTAAACATGCACTGTGTGTAAATGTGTGTGCATGTAAGGAGTCACCGTGGCACGGATGTGTGTCTTGGCCTCCCGCAGCTCGTTTCTGAGTCCCTCAGTAAGTGCCGTCACGGCGTATTTAGTGGCGGAGTAGAAATGCATGTCGGCGCTCTGTAGTACCCTGTGTCCTGACATACTGCACACAGTACAACAATATATTCACCTTATATTCGATCTGGGTTTTTAAAAATGACCATTTCAGAGGAAAAGCTTTGTCATTTATCATCATGGCTTCTCGAAGCAAATAACAAAAGGTGGGTTTTGTTGTGTGATTAATTTAGAAAGAGAGAGGAAGAAAGAAGGAGAAAGAAAAAAGAGAGAGAGAAAGAGAGAGATAGACAGAAAAAAAAGAAAGAGAGAGGAAGAGAGAAAGAGAAAAAAAGCAAGAGAGGACACAGAGAGAAAGAGAGAGCGAGAAAGAGAGGAGATAGAGAGAAGAAAGTGAGAGAGAAAGAAAGAGAGTGAGAAAGAGAGAGAGAGGAAGAGAGAGAAAGAGAAAAAAGTGAGATAGAGAGGAGACAGAGAGAAAGAGAGAAAAAGAGAGCGAGAAAGAGAGAAAGAGAAAAAAGCGAGAGAGAGAAGGAGACAGAGAGAAAGAGAGAGAGAGGAAGAGAGAGAAAAAGAAAGAAAAAGACAGAGAGAAAGAGAGAGAGAGGGAGAGAGGGAGAAAGAGAGAGAGAGAGAGAGGAAGAAAGAAAGAGGGAGAAAGAGAGAGAGAGAAAGGGAGAAAAAGAGAGCAAGAAAGAGAGAGAGAGGGAGAGAGAGGAAAAAAGAGAGAGAAAGAGAGAAAAAGAGAGAGAGGGGGAGAGAGAGGAAAAAAGAGAGAGAGAAAGAGAGAAAAAGAGACAGAGTGAGAGAGAGGAAGAGAGATAGAGACAGAAAGAGAGAAAGAGAGAGAGGGGGAGAGAAAGGGAGAGAGAGGAAGAGGGAGAGAAAGAGAGAGAAAGAGAGAGAATAAAGAGATATGAGTGATAAAACCGTTTATAAACTCTTTATAGGTGCTTTAACGTGTGCAATAATAGGAACTTGTTTCATAGATGTTCTACATTAACTCTAACTATAAACGAATAAAATCGATCACGTGTTGCGCTTTAATTTGTAATGGTTTTTAATAGTATTAAAAAAGATGAGCTGATATCAGGATCAGACCTGTTGATGTTGATGATGTGTCCATCATCCACATTTCTCTCCCTCATGGACCGGTAGGCTTCACGTGTGCAGATGGCCAGAGCGAGAACGTTCACCTAAAAAGGAGAGTGATCCAGCTGAATGGAAAAGAACACTGAAGCACTGTTACAAAAAATAAACAAAACAAAGGAAGCATTCATACAGTGCAAGATACCACCAACATACAGCAGGGCTAATGTAGCAAAGGCCTTATAACGGTATTGGTTTAAATTACCCATGTGCTCATGTTACGATATGTTCTATGGTACATGGATGTACAGGGATGGCTCAGTGGTTAAGACTCTGGGTTACGGCTCCGGAGGTCAGGGGTTCAAGCCTCAGTATTACGAAGGTCGGGGTATCACCAAGCTGTCAGTGTTAGGGACTTAATATCATCATTTAAGGTCAAAAGGTAACTGTCTCACCTGGAAGTCCATATATGGTTTCCTATTAGCGTTCCATAGTAACGGCATATCTATCGACACATGTTTCGGAATTATAAGTGTTCCAAAAGTTTGTGACCTAGCTCTGACCTTCACCTTTGACTTTGACAATAGAAAATCAAATCACCACAGTGACTCAGGTAGGGTAGTGCTCCCACCACGTTTGGTGAAAATCTGTGCACTGGTGTGGTCAGGATGTTGTTCCCAGACAAACCGACAGGTAAGAAAACAAAACCCACAACCGCAACACTCTCTAGACCAGAAAGAAGCACATCTTTCTTTTCTTTCTTTCTTCCACAAAAAGGCGATACAAGAAATTCAGGCAGAAATAACAACAGAATGGATTTCGGGTTTCATCCATCGAGATTTAACTGCGTCGCTGAGTTCAATTGTGCACGCGGTCATTTTTTTGCACTCAAACTACTAATCCTTACTATTAAGGCTCCAGAGTCAGACAAAAAAAATGTAAAAGACCTCTCAGTGCTCGCAGGGTGGGAGGGATGACATACCCCCCGTCTGTCTCCTGTCAATCACAGCGACACTAACCAATCGTGGCCATATATGAGATAATGGTACGCAGAAGAGGGCGGATAGCTCTTTCTTCCAAACACTGTATTTAAGAGGAGGAGTGGGTCGGGTACGTGTTGATGGAACACTAGGTGTTTGGTAGGAATGCACCCTGAATGGTATACCAGTCATGTATTCACATGCACATTCACATACAGGGGCCCAGCAGATCCTGCTAATGGCATTTTTTGGGAGACCGGAGAGCCCAGAATATTCTGTATGTGGCCCTAGAACCTAATCGATAAGCCAACATAGAACCTAATCGGAGTTTCTGAGTAACTTTTTAAATTCCCCTTCCTTTTTTTCTTTGTGCTGTAAATTCTGGACCCTAATACTGACTTTAAAAGCTTAAATTAAAAAAAAAAAAGTGTGGTTGGCCCCTAAACACACACACACACACACACACACACACACACACACACACACAGACAGTAAGAAGGCTAACCATGGCAACAAATGCACAGGCATGGGAAATGTTTATTTGCTGAATGGGAGACGTTTCTGGTGAATAATGGATGGTGCAGAGCTCAATGAATCACACTGTACGCAGAACGCACTAACGCACGGACAATAAAGCGGAAATACGGAGGCCTCCGGAGTCAAACGGTAATGTGGTAATGTCGGGCTCTTTTCCTAGGGACTGATCTTTTTTGCTTTATCCTTACTGATCCGCTTCTGAAAAAAAAATTTTCTACATACATATATATATTAGTATACAATAATATAATACTAACTTATTTCTATATTACAGAGATCATATTCACGTTAACACACACACACACACACACACACACAAGTAAATCCTTTTCATTCATTCATTTTCTGAATCGCTTAATCCTAATTAGGGTCGCGGGGAGGCTGGCGCCCATCTCAGCCGACTCTGGGTGAGGGCAGAGTACACCCTGGACAGCTCGCCAGGCCACCGCAGGGCTAAATCCTATTCATTACTGTCTAAAATAACATTAGTGGATACACAGGCCATGGTTAATTAGCATCCATGCTAATGATATAAGGACATGAAGAACATTCTAATCATTTACAAGAAATGTGATTTGTTAGCGGAACCCCATAGGCATGGAGCATGTCTTCGATGGCTGTCCCGTGTCCGTCTGTCCGTCCGCCTGGGCCAACCCTAGTTCGTAGTAAATTGTTTAAAATGTTTTTAACTGCACTTGAAACTGAACAGAAGGTGTGTGTGAGTGTATATATATATATGTGTGTGTGTGTGTGTGTGTGTGTGTGTGTCGTACATCGATCATGTTCTTCCACCCCTCAGTGCGGCCACTAAGCAGAGGCTCGTTGTGAGCCAGGCCGGCATTGTTGATACACACGTCCACCCCCTGATGCAGGGTCTTAATAGCGGAGAACATGGACAGGATCTCCTCCTCGTTACACAGATCACATTTATACGGGATCAGGGTGCCGCTGTAACCCGCACTCTGACACTCAGCTGCCAGCTTCTGCACAGAGAAACACACAAAGCTTAAACTAATCACGGTTTTAGAAAGAAATATACACAAATACAGCATTTCCAAAAGGTGTGAGTGTGAGCGTGAACGGTTGTGTGGTTTTCCCGCAATGAACTGCTGAGCTGTTCAGGGTGTACCCTGCCTTCGCCCAGTGTCGGATGAGAGAGGCTCCAGCCTCCCCGCGGCCCTAATAGGATTAAACAGCTCAGAAAATGAATGAACGAATGAAGGTTTATATACATTCCATGACATAATCTTCTATTGTATCCTTCTCTTTTAAATAATGAGGCAAACTGTGTTATTCAAAGCTAAGGATTTGCACTTCATGGATACACAGAACAGCTTCAAAATAAAAAGATCAGCACGGCTTCAAAGCAAATTGAAAGTATGATAGAATCAGTAACAACGAAAAATTTATTACTTAGAATGTGTATTTCTGGGTAGGTTTAATAAAATAGGCTGAAACTAAAGTAACAGCAAACAAACAAAAAAAACAAACAAACAAACAAAAAAACCCTGCCCTGCTGCTTCACAGTTTGCGGAAACTTTTAGCTCTGAACCACATGACTAACACTCAGCGAAAAGAAAGTGGCAGCAAATTTCCTCAGTTCATACAGCAGCCGGTCCCATCCTGATTTACCGCTCACTTTACTCACATGTGCAGGAGATAAGTGATCACTGAAGCCTTTGTGATAAACTCGGTGGATCCAGAATTAGGATCAAATGACAGAGTTCTTAAGATTAATTAAGTTTTCAGAGTAATTAAAACAACTTCTGACTACATTTCTTATTTCAAGACCAGTCATTAGAAGTCTGTACACACACACACACTCTCTCTCTCTCACACACACTCTCTCTCTCTCTTACACACACACACACACACACACACACACACACACACACCCCCCCCCACACACAAACAAACGCGCGCCCTCTCTCGCACACACGCCCACACACACACAAACAC
>JBCNYH010000005.1:18898115-18911810 GCA_039654325.1 Tandanus tandanus
CTCTCTCTCTCTCTCTCACACACACACACACACACACACACACACACACACACACACACACACACACACTCTCTCTCCAAACTGCTTAATCCTATTAGAGTTGCTGGGAGGCTGGAGCCTATCTCAGCCGACACCGCTCAAAGGTGGGGTACACCCTGACCATCGCAGGGCAACACACACAACCCTTCATACTCACACTCTCAGCAAGGGCAATTTGGAACAGCCAATTAGCCTAATGTGCATGGACAGTCTTTGGACTGGCGAAGGAAACCGGAGTACCCTGAGGAAACCCACGCAAGCACAAGGAGAACATCCACACAGACCTCCACACAGAAACGCCCTCACCGAGCCCAGAACTCGAACCCAGAAACCTTCCTGCTGTGAGGTGGACGTGCTAACCCTTACACCTCCGTGCCGCCCTCTTTTCTCATCTGTAGAATTCTATTCACTGGGTTTTCCTGAGCAATATCATGCAATATCGTCAAGGCTGGTTATAATCTACAACTACAAACAACAATTTGTCCTCTTTTGCCCCTCTTTTTACTTCCTGTAATATTGGGATTATCTGCGCAACTGAGATGAGCTCGACACTGACGACTAACGCATCAGTTTATCTCTATAATAACACACACACACACACACACACACACACACACACACACACACACACACACACACACACAATCAAGCGGAACACCAAGCAGCTTTAGTACACAGAACATCTTGGAAAGTATTCAGTTCATTAAGCAGATCAAATACACAAATTCCATCTGAAAGTGAAATGGAGCGGGGGGGGGGGGGGGAACCCCTCAGTGGAGTGAAAGGAAAACAAAAGGAGAGCGACAGATAAGGAGGGAGGGACGAGAGCAGTATGGGCCAATTAAAATTTGGCTCGAGTTTAATAGTAGACCACTGTTTAGAAACTCAAATTAACACTGACTCTCCCTAGAGAACAGACCCAGTCCCTCCATTTATTTCCAGAAGGAAACATCATCCCCTTTTCCTCTCATCATCATCATCATCCTCTCACTCACTTGCTGAAGGCTGGAGCCTATCTCAGCCGACACTGGCCGAAGGCAGGGTACGCCCTGAACCACTCACCAGATCATTGCAGGGCAACACACATGCAACCATTCACACTCACACTCACACCTAGGTGCAATGGGAAACAGCCACTCAGCCTAATATGCATGTCTTTGGACTGTGGAGAGGAAACCAGATTACCCGGAGGAAACCATTCAAACACTCAAAACATTTCTCCACACAGAAACGCCCTCATGAGCCTGTGACTTGAACACACGTCCTTCTTGCTATGAGGTGGATGTGCTGCCCCAGCCACTGTTCGCTCATTTCATTTACTATTAGCATTAGCATTAGCATTAGTTATAGTATAGTATAATAGCTAACAGCAGCAACTTCGACAGAAATGCTAGCAAAAGAGAGCTATCTGGATTTACAGTCTGTTTATGTCATGAACTTTCTCACAGAAATAAAATTTTAATTCTTTTTTTGATAACTTAGAGTAATTTCCTGTGTACATACAGCATGTTTATGTGTGAGGAGTTTCCCTCATGCTAAATAAAACAGGAATTAGCACAGGAGGTAAATAGTGGCAGACATTCACATCTTTAACAGGGTTTAAATATTAAAATTTAAATAGTGATAAGTTTGGAGCATCTGCGTTTCAGACCTGAGGGACTAGAAGCACCGTTTCTGCTATGCATGTCTCCATGTAGCATGTAGCTTCTTATGCTAGCTGGAAGAAGTGAGGTAGCAATTGAGTGAAGCAAGTTTAGCAATTAACAGTAAAGGCTGGTGGTGAAATTAGAAGGGAGAGCTAATTAAATCTAATATGTATCAACAGCTCAACAAACTATTAAACATTTTGATTCAATGTTAATATTAATGGTATAAATACCACTAAATATTAATTAATGGCTAAATAAGAGTGATAATTACATAGGAACATATACAAACGCACACATGCACATGCTTGAAGACAAATTCTGTGCCTAGGAGCCCGGCTAACACATAACCCTCGATTTCCCGGACTATTAGGGGTATAGGCTGTCTGGGAACCTCAAAAGTCCGGCAATTGCTAATATCCGGGGTCCCTATCCTTTTCCGGACATTTGCCATAATCGGTCCGGCAATCACCATTATTCAGCAGCAGTCCCGGATTTTACACACTCATCCGACACTCACTGCACAATATTGTGTTTCCACAAACTTAAGGTGCGTATCAGCACATTCTTTTATCACATACATTTTAAATGTGGGTTCCGGCTCGTCGTCACCGTCCTCACTTTCACTTTCACTTCGCTCTCCCGTCACTGATGCCACTATCTGTTCATCGGACATTATTTCGTGCCCCTCTGCTGCTTCATTTTCATCCATCCACTCGGACGGGAACGGGCCGGACAGGAGGGAAGTTGGGAAATCATGACCGACCCGGACATCCATCATCGATTCCCGGACTTGTATGAGCATTTTTCCAAAATAATAAACATAAACAAATATAAACAAATTATGTCCGGCGCCGGAATTTGTACGGGAAATCCGAAATCCGGGAAACAAGGGTACGGGAAATCGAGGGCGAAGTGTATTACATAAAAGTCAAATTTAATAGAGACTGGAGTGGCTAACTGCCTTATGTTACAAGGTGCCCTCATGTCTGTCTTCCTAATGGTTCTCTCCTTTTAGTTATGCTGTCATAGTAATTCATGCCGGAGTCCCTGCTTGCACTCAGCACTAATAAACTCTCTTTTTTACCATTATACTGTTATGAGCATACCTAACAACCTCTCTCTTTTTTTGTTTTTGTTGAGGTACACATGCTACTTCTGAGATACCAGTGATGCCGATCCTTCTGCTTTCTGAATCTTATGATCCATCCTGATGTGCTACTATAGGTCGGAGTTCTCATCTTAGAAACCCCTCGCTCCTGCTGATGATGTTACATATTGACCTAAATATACACTCAGGAACTGTGAAGAAAACTTTTCCCTGCTAGTGATATAAACTCTTACTAAAATGATTTAGGACTATGATTACCATTACAGTTACAGTGGGGAAAATAAGTATTTGATACACCACTGATTTTTTGTTATGAGCATAACTAACAACCTCTCTCTTTTTCTGTTTTTGTTGAGGTACACATGCTACTTCTGAGATGCCAGTGATGCTGATCCTTCTGCTTTCTGAATCTTATGATCCATCCTGATGTGCTACTACAGGTCAGAGTTCTCATCTTAGAAGCCCCTCACTTCTGCTGATGATGTTACATATTGACGTAAATATACACTCAGGAACTGTGAAGATGACTTTTCCCTGCTGGTGATATGATTTAGGACTACAATTACCATTAAGCCAGGTCCCCCTACTCAAGCCAGCACATGTCCAGGCCTGTCTAAAGTTTGCCAATGACCATCTGGATGATCCAGAGGAGGCATGGAAGAAGGTCATGTGGTCAAATGAGACCAAAATAGAACTTATTAGTATAAACTCCACTCGCCATGTTTGGAGGAAGAAGGATGTGTACAATCCCAAGAACACCATCCCAACCGTGAAGCATGGGGGTGGAAACATCATGCTTAGGAGGTGCTTTTCTGCAAAGGGGACAGGACGACTGCACCGTATTGAGGAGAGGATGGATGGGGCCATGTATCGCGAGATTTTGGGCAACAACCTCTTTCCCTTAGTAAGAGCATTGAAGATGGGTCATGGCTGGGTCTTTCTGCATGAGAACAACCCGAAATACACAGCCAGGGCCAACCAAAAATGGACATAGGAGGTTTCGTCAGGAGGTCGACGATAAGTGCCCCCTCAATCACTGCTGATGAGGCGTGACAGATTAATCAGTGAAGCAGGCTGATAAATATTATTCCATGGAGTTCAAATCAAACTGCATACAGACTCTTAAGCCTCGGTCTTATGTAGACAGAAGCACTATATGGCAGACTACGGTAGACAATTTTTTTGCCTTCCAGTGGCCAACTTGCAATATCCCGTAAGTGTCCCGTGCACTTCCATTGCATTATTTGGAAGGATTTGGGGATCCACCCGTACGGTGTGGCTTCCATTCAGTCATGTTGAAATTTGCCGTAAGTTACGCATCGGATCAATTCAACCGAGTTTTTTTTTTTTTTAACAGCTGTCTTTTTCCTTCGCCCTTATTTGAAAGAGACCGGATACGATACCCGGTACCAAGCTATGTGAGACCTTAGCGTTACAATAGGATGCATGAATCTACAGTCTGAGCTAGAAAGAAATCAGCCCTAGGGTTGATTCTTTATATGCATATTCGTATGACCACTGGTGGTGCTGTTGTGCATGATTAACACAAACGTTTATAATTATCCACCTAAAGACAGTTTTAATAGAAAATAATCTGATTTGTGAAAGCAGAAATTGAATTGGCCAGTTAGGAGGGTTGATATCAGGTATGCTTTACTGCTTAAGGAATAATCCAGGCCATGCAACAAAACTGCGCCTTACACCAGATGCACAATGGCATCATCTTACACTGTAAATATAGATTTCCCATCTTTCTCACTCTGTGTCTAATACGCTGTGATGATAGCACTTTATCTCCGACAAACTCACACATACACACCGGTGGTGAGCTATCAAGAGTTCCAAATATTATACACACATTATAATTAGCAGCTTGTGTTGTGTTAAAGTGTTAGTCCACAGTGTGTCGGTGTGTGAATAACTGTGTGTACCCGCACATCAGGGTCCGCAGATTATGTTTCTGTTCCCATTGACATGAACACAATGTGTTGGTCAAAGCTACTATTACCTGGTTTAGCCTGTTCAACCACTCACAACCACGCGGCTTCAATATAAGAACCATACAATACATTATTTTCATCCAGTTTAGGGAGTCATTCACTGGTTAAGTGATTCATTGATTCAATGATTCAACTGCTTTCTCTTGCATATTAGCTGATGTATTTAAATGGGTCTCAGTCTATTTAACTGGGTTAAATATGTACTAAAGGTGTATACACATACTGGCCACTTTAACAGGAACATTTGTATAACTGTTGTGAGGGAAAGACATCCTCACCTTAACATAAAATCAATTTAGGAGAAAATCAGCTGTAAACCATTATGCCAAGGAATGCATAACAAACATTTACTTAGCCTACAATTTACTTAGTCATCTTTATAGGCTGTTTCACAGTATAATATTTTGGCGGCAGGAATACAAAAGTCAAATAGTACTGTCTAGAGTAAAGAGATTATAATTCTGAATTTGAGTTCATGTCTAGGACTATTTCCTCCAGCTATTCCAGCAGTAGCTGTACTGGCTTGTTAAAATTGCTCACAGGTGGTATCCATTGTTTTTGTGTATGTGTGCATTGTGTCAGGTGATGGACAGGCGTCCCAGCTAGGGTCTATTCCCACCTCAGGGATTTTGGGAGAGGCTCCAGATCCAAAGATACCAGAAAAACTGGTAACTAAAGATGACTGAATGAATAATCTTTATATATATATAGCTCTTCTAATTTCAGTTCAAAAAGTCTGTGTGGTATACGTATGCCATTTTAAAAAATGTCAAAGTATTTACGTTAAAGACAATTTCGTACACAATAATTAGAAAATTAAGTTAAAATGCATGACGACAAATTAGAAAGTATTTACCAAAATAGGTACTAATAAGTCAGGTCCAAAAAAAGACTAATCATGCTCAAGGATCTCACTAATATTTTTCCAGAGTTTAGGGGTGACATAAGAGAACCATCTTCCTGAAAGTGAGGTATGAGTGATCTTGAAGATTGAGTGAATAAAGTGCTGCGAATGGGCTATTATGTTACATGAACTCAGCAATATATGCCAGTTCTAAGAGCTTTAATTGCATATTAGCAGAAACTAGTATCCTGACACTGCTAATGGAATGAACCCTGACAGCGCTAATGCTAATGGCTGTTGTCGGTTGCAGGACACAATGACAGACTTATTAAAAGCGCCATACACTTAGCAGGCATAATAAACATGAGATACAGTTTTATTTCTCAGGAATAAAATAGAATCGGTCACAATGTCTTTCTGAAACAATTTGCTTACTCCTGTATGTGAACGTCAATGACCCCTGCACTGGTTGCGATATTAGTACACATCGCCATCTTGAGGCAAGAGTGCAGTGCAGAACTATCATCATAACAAAAATGGCAGCCGTCAAAACAGACACGGACGACGCAAGCAGTGAGAAATTACTCCGGTCACACGGTCTTGTTGCTGTAATAGTAAACAGACACAGAACCAAAACAAGATGTAAAACAGATGAATATGAGATATTAATACCTTGAGCTGGGGTGGTTTCACCGCAAACTTTTGTATTCAGTCAAATTGAACTAATAATTGAAGATAAGGCAAGGTATTCATTAGTGTATATGCACCTTTAACCTTTACAAAAATCAAAATACTTTAATCATACTTAATATTTGACATCACGGACATCTATGTTTTAAAGCACGAATCGAGCGAGACCAACAAAGAAAGTAGACACCTAATCTCAATGAAAACTCAAATCTTTGTAAGACAGAGAGAATAAAAAGCGAAAGAAAAAAAGAAAGAAGAGAAAAGAGGACCAATCAGAAAAATCTTCGAGAAAACATCCCACAGCATAAATGGTGCACAGTGTCCGGGTAAAAACAAAGACATTGTACATGCACACCATGGCAACGTCCCGTACACACATGCCAACACGGCGAGAGGAGACACGCTGGAGACACACACTGCTGGAGAATACAACTTTTTTTAGTTCAGTGTGTGTGTGTGTGTGTGTGTGTGTGTGTGTGTGTGTGTGTGTAAGAGAGACAGAGAGAACCTGCTGGCACAACCCTCACTGAAGACACACTCTTTCAGATCAATGCTATATACAACTCACTCACTCGCCCTTGACCTATGCTTCGACATCAATCTGATCAACTAGTGAAGCTGGAAATAACAAGAGGATCATAAAATGGTAGCGCTGTAGTAACGAAGAAGGGGGCTGGCGTCATTAGTTACACCATTCACACACGTGTGTGCACAAAAATATTAGGGCGAGAAGATTTCTTTAGACTTGCCTTATAATTTTTATTGCTAAAAAGATTGTATGGGGCCGGTTAGGTTAGGGTGCTGGGCTCATGATTGAGAGGTTGTGGTTCTAATCCCTGTTAGACCCCCACCTTGCTAAAAACCCCTTCAGGACTGTTTTGAATGCACAGACTGGCACATATTCAAGCGGGCAGCCACCTACAATGGCATTATTGACTTGAAGGAATACACTTCAGCTGTGACCAGCTTCATCAGCAAGTGCACAGAAGATGTGTCTATCTCTAAAACCATTGCAACAGGTGCCAACCAGAAACCATGCATAACAGCGGAGGTGAGAGTGCTACTGAAAGTCAGGGACGCTGCCCACTGGGGACGAGGCAGCTCTGAGAAAAGCTAGAGCCAAACTGTCCCTGGCCATTAAATCAGCAAAGCGCACTCATGCTCAGAGAATCCACAATAACTTCACGGATACAAATGACACACGGCGCCTATGACAGGGCATACAAGCTATCACCAACTACAGGCCTGCTAAACTCTCCTGCTATGGCGATGACTCCATTCCTGAGGCACTGAACCAGTTCTATCCAAGGTTTGAGGAACAGAATGACTCGGTGGCGAGGAAAGACACCCCTTCTCCCAAAGACATGGTGCTCCGCCTGTCTACCTCTGAAGTGAGGAAGATCCTGCTCAGAGTCAACCCACGGAAAGCTGTTGGGCCTGACGGTATACCAGGCCGAGTGCTGAGAGAATGCGCAGATCAACTGGCTGACGTCCTTACCGATGTCTTCAACAACTTTCTGACCACCACTGTTGGCCCCACCTGTCTCAAGTCCACTACCATCATTCCTGTATCAAAGAAATAAACAGTGACCTGCCCCAATGACTACCACCCATTTGCACTGACATCCACCATCATGAAGTGCTTCGGAAGGCTAGTCATAAGACACATCAAGTCGCAGCTACCTATCACACTGGATGTAGTTTGTGTATTATCCTAACTGCTCCATGGGTGATGCCATTAACACTGCCATCCATCTGGCTCTCACACATCTGGATAAAAAGGACACGTATGTCAGGATGCTGTTCATTGACATCAGCTTAGCATTCAACACCATTACCCCTTAGCAGCTGATAAGGAAACTAGGTGAGCTGGGCCTGAGCACAACACTCTGCAACTGGATCCTAGACTTCCTGGTAGGAAGACCCCAGGCAGTCGGGATCGGGAACAGGACCTCCAGCACAAACATACTGAACACAGGAGCACCCCAATGCTGCGTGCTCAGTCCGCTGCTGTTCACACTTCTCACCCATGATTGTGTGGCAATACACAGCTCAAACCACATCATCAAGTTTGCTGATGACATGACCGTGGTGGGCTTGATCAGTGGGGGCAATGAGGCCCTGTACAGGGAGGAGGTGGCACAGCTCAGCAATTGGTGCACTGACAACAACCTATCCCTCAACGTGGAAAAAACAAAGGAACTAGTCATTGACTTCAGACGGACTCCACACAAACACTGTGCATCAACAACCTCCCAGTAGAGACTGTCCAGAGCACAAAGTTTCTGGCCGTACACATCACTCACAACCTCACATGGACTCAAAACACCAAACACATTACAAAGAAAGCCCAGCAGCATCTGTAATTTTTGCGGAGGCTGCGAAAAGCCCACCTCCCAACCTCCATCCTGACAACATTTTACAGAGGAACTATTGAGAGCATCTTCAGCAGCGCCATCACAGCATGGTTTGGCAACTGCACTGCTGCAGACTGTAAGGCCCTGCAGCGGATTGTGAGACATCTACAATACCCGCTGTCTGCGCAAAGCCAGGAACTTTGTCAGGGACAGTACACATCCTTCCCATGGTCTCTTCTCCTTACTACCATCGGGTAGAAGTTTCCGCAGCATCCCTGCCTGCTCCTCCAGAATGGGGAAGAGCTTCTTCCCCCAGGCAGTCTGACTGTTGAACAACCTATAGTGCAATATATATCAACCGGTAAACTGTTGAACAACCTACAGTGCAATATATTTCAGCCTGTAATATAAACTAGCAATGTATAATGCAAACTAGCACACCGCACCTCTACGCTCTCTGCACTTTTTCTCTCTGTTGCTAATATCCTGAACCTCTTCATAACCACTAGCTATCAGAATTCTGTTACATGTCCTGCCTACTGTGTGTTCGTTTTACGTCACTGTTGTCTTTTTGCACTTTGTGTAAACATGTGTACGAACACGTGTATCCTAGTGTGTATTCTAGAGTGTATTAGTGTGTGAGTGTGAGCCTGAGTGTGTGTGTGTGTATTTTACTTTACTGTATCTCTCTTGTCTCTATTTTGTCTTAACAGTAACATTTATCACCAATTGTTCCCGTGAAACGTTGTTTCGTCTCACTATGTACTATGTATATGGCTGAAACGACAATAAAGACCTACTTACTTACTTACTTACTTACTTACTTACTTACTTAAAAGCCAAACAGACAAAAGATTGTATACTGCCATGCACACAAGCAAACTTTAGCATATCCATTCATTATCTATATCACTGGGTTTTGTTGGGAGCTGGATCCAATCCCAGCTGACTTATTGTGATATGTGGGATACACCAAGAAACAGGTCGCCAATCTACTGCGGCTAATACAGACACAAACTAGAGGGGCACTCATAGTAGAGTGCAAGGCGCCCCACAAAATAGATAATGCAGTAGATGGGTACTGGTTTTAATTACCCACTGGCTAGTCTTATGATATGTTCCATAGTATGTAACTACATTAGCGGGAAAAAAAACTCATTTGAAGGATGGCATTTATGAGATGGCTGCTGTTTGACCTTTCAAGGTCACTCAAGGTCAAGGGTAACTGTCTCATTTGAAAGTCCATCTATGGTTTCCTATTAGTGTTCCATAGTAATGGCATACCTATCAGCAGTGGTTTTGACGTTATAAGCACTCAATCTCCAAAATGTTGTGACCTTGCTCTGACCTTCACCTTTGACCTCGACAGTCCAAAAACAAATCATCTCTGGGACTCAAGTAGGGGAGCGTCCCCACCAAGTTTGGTGGAAATCCGTGCATGGGTTTGGTCAGGATATTTATCACAGACAAACTAAACAACTAATACTCAGGTTTGGGTGGCGGTAACAACCATTTACACTCGCATTCAAACAAAGTAAACAAAGAAATAAAGTATGCTTTAAATGATGTAAAAATGTTTTTCTCTCTGCCTTAAAAATGTATATATTTAAGAAACTAACTCAAATTAAAATTCATAGTGAATGCATTAACACACACACACACACACACACACACACACACACACACACACACACACACACACACACACACACACACACCACATACATCTGAACCCATTACACCTAAAGCATCACCAATTACACATAAATGTACACTTAAACTGTTACTAGCTGGATTTAGATCCTAATTTAAGAGTGAATACACACACACACCCTACACTGTACAGTGTCTGCTGCAGTTCAAAAGGTTGAAAGTCGATCATGAGTCACACTCAGTATGGTCGATAAATCCCATTTCAAACATGTCCAAAGAAATCGATTCACTAACCTTGTATGAAGTTTATAATAAAGTTTAACTTTACTTCAAGTTACAGTTACGGGAAGTCTTCTAAATCGGATCTCTGCGAGTGATATTGATCTGTCTGATGAACTAAAGGCTACATTAAGCCTGGAAAACAGAACAGGCAATTTTTCAGACCACTCACAACGAAACGATTAAGAGAATTAAAAACTAACTGATAGACTAACTGATAGCTAACGTTGTTTGTGTGCAACTGGCTAAAAAGACCAAGGCTGTAGCTTCATCTTGTCCTAAAGGGGGATTAATGCCAAACCTAATAAAAGCTTGCTTTCATAGTTTATATCCGTACAGATCAAAACACACTACGCTTAAAAACACATTCTTCATGGAAAAAATAAGCACGAGTAATCCATCCTCACACAGGAGGGTGTCATTACACTGCGAAAGGTGGGGTGGGGGTGACATAGAAGAAGCTGTAAACATGAAAGTGTTGTGCATTAAATGCGCTGAGGTATATACCACACATTTAAACAGGCAAACGCTTCTCTGATGTATGTAAACATAATGTAGTATTATGTGAAGATGTGCCTAGCTTTATTTTATTTAGAAGTTCACTAGTTTATATATGATTTGCTAGTTTAATATCTGTATACTGCTATTTTTGCCGTTATCTTGCCTTATTGGAACTGATGTGTCCACGTCCAGTACTCACAACTGAGCTCTCTCGCGAGAGTGAAATGGACTGTAACTGGCAGTCTTTTTAAACAGGCTATTGCAAACTATTGAACGCATTTCAGCAGATTGCGAAGTTCGTAAATGCAAGTAAAAACCACCTGATGATGAAAGTATATATATACATATTCAGTGGAACAGGAGAGTATGGAAGGTTTTTCTCTTATTTTTGGTTTTGTATATTCTTTTCTTGCATATCTCACAGCAAAACTCACACTTGTGGATGTAAACTCAAGCACGCAAATGTTTCTTAGCGAGTTTATTGCTGTGATGTGTCTGAATGATCATATTTCAAATAGGAAGATCTCTAACAATGACATGACTATAATAAACAGACATATCAGAAGAGGCAATCAGCCATGTAGGAACAATTATAGAATGTTTTTCACTTCACCCACTTCATCGTGAATGTCGTTTGTCCTATAAAATTAATCTTTTTAAACTTGATGTTATTTATTTATAGTTTCACAAACTAGAAGTTAGTGTGTGTGTGTGTGTGTGTGTGTGTGTGTGTGTGTATGGTTCGTGTGTGTGTGTGATTATGTGCGTGAATGAGTGTATGTGTGGTCAGGTGTGTGTGTGTGTGTGTGTGTGTGTGTGTGTATGTTGTGTGTGTATCACGACTCGCATTTTCTATTACATGCTTCCTAAATTTTTTAACATTTCTACAAAGTCTTTCTACATTTTTAAAGTTTACATTGTAAAATAAAAAAAAAAAAAGAAAGAAAAATCTAAAGCGTAAATAGAACCATTGTTTGCAAAATGGCGGAGCAGTCATGATACATCCATAGTGTGTTATGCGTGCATGATTATTGTTTCAGCTGTTATCATTCAGTCATATCGATTAGCCCTTGCTGGGGGGCGGGGGAAAGTGGATCCAAAACCGGTTACAGAGTTAAGAACATCTTGGTTATAGCTATGTGTTGGCTGCCCTGGATATCCACAGTTGACTGTAAACACTAAGGGACGAAGAACACTGAGTGCGCAGATACTAAAGAGCAGCGTATCCATAACAGTCATCCAATAATAACTTTTTTTTTAATTATTATTAATCAATGAATGACACCGCTCGCTCTCACTCCTCTCACTCATTTGACGAACCGCTTAATCCTACTCCGGTAGCGTGGAGGCTAGTGCCTATCTCAGTCAACACTGGGCGAAAGCGGGGTTCACCCTGAACAGCTCGCTAGACCATCGCAGGGCAACACACACACAACCGTTCTCACTCACACTCACACCTAGGGACAGTCTGGAACAACCAGTTACCTGGAAGAAACCCACACAATCACAGAGAGAACATGCAAACTCCACACAGGAACACCCAAGCCCGAGAATCGAACCCAGGACCTTCTTGGCGTGAGGCAGACGTACTAACCACTACACCACGGTGCACAGGGTGGAAGCTGACGGCAACCTTTTCAAATGACAGCAATGGTTCTTTTACATGCCTCTCACCACAGACAGTGACAGACATGGCTGTCCTTTGATAACCCAGTTTGCTGCACTGGGGGGACAGCAGTGACAACTCGGTGAAAGTGGGTCATGAACCTCCACCCCTCGGATCAGTACTCCAGCACCCTACCACCGGGCCACCACTGCACCCATTATGAACCAAGAAGACTTAAATGTATATAAATATACACTCATGGCAACTGTTTTAGAACCCAAGCATCACGTTTCCAATTATTATCCTGAGTGCAGTTGTAGACCACAAGGCAATAACGAGCCGCTCTTCCATGACGATGTAGACGGAATCATTAAACTTAAGTTTCATGTTTTCCTACAGAGAATGTTTTGCGGAGCTCAGTGTTCGGCGGCATCTGTCAATCAGCGGTATCTTTTGGTTCTGATTGGTTATCGCTTAAATTGCGTCGCGTGAAAGTTCAACTCTTCGCACCGCTTGGGAAAATTTCGCCTCTCGTCCCTCATGGCTTTCATCGACTTTGCAGGGTTGTGTGTTGACAATCGCACTACTGTGTGTTCAAGTCAGGCATTTAGTTGTGATGGATAAAGTTAGGGTAAGAGGTTAGGGAATGCATCAATCAATCCCCACAAAGATAGAAGTACAAAGCTGTGTGTGTGTATGTGTCATGGCACATGCAGTGTGCCAAGACCAACTCGTGTGATATGTAGCTATTTAGGCACATACTAATAGAGAGAAAGACACACACACACACACACACACACACACACACACACGCACACAAAGAAAGAGAGAGAGAGAGAGGCTGGCATTGACTGAGGTGTGATGAATGTGTTGAGCAAAGATAGCATAAGCATATGTGTGTGTGTGTGTGTGTGTGTGTGTGTGTGTGTGTGTGTGTGTGTGTGTGTGTGTGTATATGCATGTGTGTGT
>JBCNYH010000005.1:18914124-18926404 GCA_039654325.1 Tandanus tandanus
GGGGGCTGAGAAAAGGGAGCCCGAGCCTGTGTTTGTGTGTTTGTGCGTGTGTGTGTGTGTGTGTGTGTGTGTGTGTGTGTGTGTGTGTGTGCATATTTTGTATCCAAAAATGTCACCTCATGCTGTTTCAAATGAAAAATGCACACTGTGGTTAAAGAATACTCCCACATACACATTTGTATTAGTATCCTTATGAGGACCTTACATTAATAATAATAATAATAATAAAAATGATAATAATAATAATAATAATAATAATAATAATAATAACACCCAGAAAAGCTCGCCAGACCACTGCAGGGCCAACACACACACACCGAGGGGCACTTTGGAACGGCTAATTAGCCTAATGTGCATGTCTTTGGATTTTGGGAGGAAACCAGACTACCAGGAGGAAACCCACGTTTGCACGGGGAGAACATGCAATGCCGAAAAGCCCTTGTTGGGTACCAATCAAACGGATCAAAGCGGTATTCATGGCGTAACCGAACCAAAAAATTGTCAAAAAATTACATAAAAAAAAAAATGAAAAGAAAGGGATTTTCCTTATTTGGAGAAGCTAAATGTAACCACAAGGACAAACTGTCAGATATTTTAATATAGGACCCCCCCCCCCTTTTTTGCTTTTTTTTCTTTTTCATAATGACTGGTGACCTGTTCAGGGTGTACCCCACGTCTCACCCGAAGTCAGCTGGGACTGGCTTGAGCTTCCCCCGAGACCGGGATGAACAAGTGGTGTAGGTATCGGATGAATGGATGATCTTGTCATGAGACGCGTTCAAAGACCTCTTCTTGGAAGTCACTTTCTCGCACGACATGATATCCAACATCGGCTTCATAGACGAACCCGGAATAAATGGAGCGGTTTCTGAATGAATGGAGCTTGCACTAATAATGTAGGCCATTAGCCAGATTCTCAAGCAATCAGCAATTACCGAAACAATCGCATCCCTTCTTCAAACGCAGGCTCTATGATTTAACCATTAGAGAGACGTGGTGCCAGTTCAGGACACACCAGCGAGCGAGACCGTTCTTGTGGAAATCATTTCAAAGAAGTTGTTCATGGCAGGCATTCCAGTCTCATTTAGCACGGGGTGTAAAAACACAGCTAGCCAGAGGCAACAGTGAGTCAGTGTGATGTCGAACATCCCATTGTGTCTCCTTCTGTCTGGCAGTGTCTCTTCTCAAGTCCACAGGCGAGATCAATCCAGAATTTTGCACATACCGTCTATCTCTGGATGATCCCGAATTCAGCTATCTGCTAACTTTGTCCCAAGCTTACTAAACGCTATGCTTCCTTCAGCAATACATTCCACCAAGGGTATAATTTATGTATGTACAGATATTATGGATCTTTTTCACCCAGAAGAGTAACACCTTCACAACAAATTAACCAGATCAAGGACACCCTAAAGAGGAAAGGCTTCCAGGCTGATGCTGCAGGCATCCGCGACCGGGAGTCCATGGGAGCTAATTGGCCAAGCTCTCACGGGAGGGAACGAGAGATGGAGGGATGAAAAGTGTGAGGTGAATAGAGAAACAAAGAAAGTGAGTGACAAAAATCAGACAATGACAGTCAGATAGACAAAGAGAAACTTAATAATAAGCGAATATAAAACAGATAAATAAATAAAGGAATAAAGACAGAACAGAGAAAGAAAGAGCGAGAAAGAGAGAGAGAGCGCGCAAGTGATGGATGGAGTAAAAAAAAAAACACAGAAAGAGAGATAATAAGGGGCAGGCAAACATAGCCCCGCTGTGAATCCCCCAGTGGGTTGGGATTCCAGGGATCGGGGGGCCAGGAAGGGAGGGGGGGGTGCGTACATGAGCACACCATTATCACAGCTTATACCACTTAATACTTTAATACTGTGAACATTCGCATACATATTCTTTTCAGAGAACACGACTATATCATTCACACACACACACACACACACACACACACACACACACACACACACACACACACACACACGCGCGCAAGCTTCAGATCCACAACAGAACATTTCTGTCTGTGTTTTGATTCCTCCGCCTCCCCCCACGTCTTGGTTGGAGTGAACTCGATGAACCCACTGAATCTCTGTGTCCGGGATACAACTCAATTACCCAACATCCTCCTGCTGTAGCACAAGATTTATTAGCCGCTGTGTGGCTCCTTTTCCTACGTAGATATATGTTTCACACATATTTTATGTCAAAAAAATGCCGTATATTTATAAGAGTAGTCTTGGTGTCATAGAATATCTTCCATACACAGGAATAAAATTATTATTTAACTGCTGTACTAATAGCGGAACGGTGGTGTAGTGGTTAGCACGTCTGCAAAAGGTGTGTGGAGTTTGCATGTTCTTCCTGATCTTGCCTGGGTCGTCTCTGGGTACTCCGGTTTCCTCCGGTTGGCGGTTCCAATTTGCCCCTACGTGTGAATGGTCGTGTGTGTTGCCTTGCAATAGACTTTTGAGAAACAACAAGAAGGACCATGTGGTAGACTTATCTTCCATACAGAGAAATAAAATTATTTTTAACTCTTCTGTTAATGGTGGCATGGTGGCTTAATGGTTAGCATGTCTGCCTTACAGCAACGAGGTCCTGGGTTCGAGTCCCGGGTCTGGCGGGAAGTTTCTGTTTGGAGTTTGGTAGGTGTATGTTTTCGCCATTCTTGCATGGGTTTCATCTGGATAGTCTGGTTTCCTCCCACAGTCCAAAGACATGCACATTGGCTATATGGCTGTTTCAGATTGCCCCTAGATGGGAATGTGAGTGTGAATAGTTGTGTGTGTGTGAGTTGACTTGTAATGGACTGTCGAGCTGTTCAGGGCCCAGAATCGGCTAAGGTAGGCTCCAGCCGTCCCGTGACCCATGTACGAATTAAGTGGTTCAACGAATGAATGAGTGAATAAATATTTATAAGAAAGGACAATGTGGTCGACTATCTTCCATATAGAGGAATAATTTTTACTGTAATGCTTACCGTAACGTCTGTCTTGAATACAGACATTACCGTTTCTCACTGGAATTCAAATAAACCAAAGCAGCAGTTGCTACATGCCCATAAAAAGACAAACTATAAGCAAGGCAAGTGACTTGATACTTGATGGTATGCATCCAAACACACACAGCTGCATACCATGAGTACACAAACCCAGTATGTACTATGTCCTTACACTCAGTATGCATTTAACTGACGAGATATCGTACTAAATCCAGAGTATTCGAAGGCTCCACACTACTTTTACAGTATGGTATCCCATAATTCAGCTGGAGACACTGAATAGCCATAGAAGACAAATTCCCCTGGGGAACATAATCATAAAAAAAAAAAGCATCTTGAAGCAAAGGCAAATGTAAAACAACACAACGCTGCACATAACTAATCACTACATGTTGCTGCATTATCACCTTTCGTGTGAGCTACGCGGAAGGTACTGTGATGTGCCGGTTTTCATCTGGCGGGAAACAGTGTTTGTCTGTCCACAGTCCACTAGTTTTTTTGGTAAATATGCTGATACACAGTGTAATTTATCCTCCTAAGACCCAGACCCCAGTGTTTCTCTACACCACTTCTCTTTCTTACCACCAGATAACTAATAAACTTGATCAACGTCTTCAAACAGGAAGAACTTTTTCGCGAAAGAGTAATAACCAATGGTCCTCATATGAGGACCTTACAACTACATACACACTATAATTGGTGGAAATATGATGAGTTCATAAGAGGTTAATAGGCAGGTTAATTGCTTCTATATAATCTGAAGAAGAAATATTTTAATATTGATGTATGTGTGTGTGTGTGTGTGTGTGTGTGTGTGTGTGTGTGTGTGTGTGTGTGTGTGTAGAAAAAGTGATAAGCGAGCAGTCATGGATTATTGTATGGATACACTGCTATTCAGCAGTTTCACGCCAATGTACTTCCACTGACAGAAGCGTGACGGCATTAACAAGAAGATATGCATTTGCATGTGTCAGCGTGATTCGCGAAAAAGGTCATCTACAGGTAGGTCTTGTTACTTTCCATCATCTGAATATCCTCGGGGCCAGGTGGGACCACCAGATTTGGTGACTAGTTGTAAATAATGGCTGCCTAGGAACAGGTTTCTTTGTTTTTGGAGACCCATCTAGCCTGAGAGCAAATTCTTATTAAAAAAAAGAGAGAGAGAGAGAGAGAGAGAGAAAGAGAGAGAGAGAGAGAGAGAGAGAGAGAGAGAGAGATAGAGAGGGCATAAAAATGAATGCAAATTAGATACAGTACATACATCAAATACACTTTCCATTAAACGCCGAGTTCTGTCAGACCGTTCCAATGACTGTCAGGCTCAATTTGCAAATCAGTGACAGATTTTTTTTTTTCTTTTTTTTTCATCTGAGGTTGTTGATGGAGAGGGTTATAGTGAGAGAGAAGGACAGGGACAGACAAGGAAATTCAAATAAACAGAGGTGATGGAAAATTAATGAAGCATGCCACTAGAGAGAATGTGTTCACTCTCTCTCTCGCTCTCTCTCTCTCTCTGTGTGTGTGTGTGTGTGTGTGTGTGTGTGTGTGTGTGTACTTGTTAAGTCACTGCTTTATTACACTCCACTTCAAAGCCTGAATGATGAGAAAATAAAAACTGCGCTCGGCTTATCGCCCAGGCAGGAGAAAGAAATGGGTGGGGGAAAAAAACCCCCGAAGAGGCATGTGTGGGGACTCCACAGAGACTGCCTCAAACACACAAGAAGCTGTCCGAAGACATTACTACTGAAAAGTCTCTCGGAGCAACATTCATTCATTTCACCAACTGCTTTATCCTATTAAGGAAGTTGGAGCCTATCCCAGATGATTCTTGGCGAAGGCGGGATACGCCCTGAACAGCTCGGCAGTCCAGCACACGCAACCATTCACACCCACAGTCACACCTAGGGGCCGTCTGGAAGTACCAAACAGCTTGATGTGTCCGTCTTCGGACTGTAGGACCCGGAGGAAACCCTCACGAGCGCAATAAGAAAATGCGAGCTCTATGCAGGAACGCCCTCGCCGAGCACGGGACCTTCTTGATGAGAGGTGGACGTGCTAAACTCTAGCGCCGCCCCGGCTGCTACAACTTCATACGTAAAATAAAAAGTGTATAAAGTACACTGGTCATCCATTTTTCAAGGGAATCCTGTATCATGATGTCATCAGAGATGCTCTAATTGCAGACAGGTATCATAACAATAGTACTGATAATCTAATTAGCTCTCCAAAAGTCCATAAGGGGACTTTAGCTTCAGAATTCTGAGATAGGCACCAGCCTCCGGGCGACCTCGGATGTAGGATTAAGCAGTTCAGTGAATGCGTGAGTGAGTCTCTAAAGTTGTTTTTTTGTGAATCATAACACGTAATCTTTATTCTATTATTGCAGCCCACTATTCTGACGGGTATCAATAATTCGGTTGTAGCCTAGAGGTTGGATTAATGCTATTTACCAGTCATTGTGTGTATATGTGTGTCTTTTATCTTAGACTATGGCCTGCTGTATAAGTATTAACGCTTGGTTATGTAACAGGTGTCTTTCCAGTTCCACAGTATACATAATATTAACCGCACTGCTATAAACTGAATCCAGAATGTCATCATTCATTTTCACTTTTTTTGTTCATGAACTTGTGAGCTCATAGCAACAATAACACACCTCCGTGGTTAACCTGTTCTTATACTTAGCTCTCCATCTTAATCCGTGGTTTACACCTCGTGACGTTAAGCGGACTTTGAATTTCTTGTTTAACCAGAAACCGGCAGCGTGAAAAAAGAGGCGTTCACGAAGCCGTCTGGTTAGACCTTAACTAAGCGAGTAATTATGGGGCAATTTGGAGCTCCATCCCAAGGTCATAGGTGTGTGCGCATGCACTCTCTCTCTCACACACACACATAATTATAAACACATGGTTACACCATTTACATATACAGGCTCATGCTCTCTTCTCACTTCACTAGTGTTACTAAGGTTTACTGCATAAAGACACATGGAGGATCTGAGCAGGATCATGTAGACTGCACAGAGCCGTAAGTTGGACTCTTGATTTCAAAGAAATACTCACTTAAAACGCATACACACAGGAAACTCTGGCTGCCTAGGTAACCCTCTTGTATGCTTCCCACCACCAAATGTGTCCGAGAGAAACTGTAAGCACTCTCACTCACTTATTTGCGGAGCCGTTTAATCCTGCTAGGGTCGCAGGGAGGCTGGAGGCTATCTCAGCCGACACTGAGCGAAGGCGGGGTACACCCTAAACAGTTCACCAGACCATCGCAGGGCCAACACACGTACACGGCTATTCACACTCACATCCACACCTATGGGCAATTTGAAACAGCCAGTCAGACGAATAAAATAATGCCTTTGGTCTATGGGAGGAAACCTGAGTACCAGGAGGAAACCCAGACAAGCACAAAAAGAGCATGCAAACTCTATAGAAACACCCTTGCAAAGCATGAACCCAGGACCTTGTTGCTGCGATGCAGATGTGTCAACCACTACGCCACCGTGCCTCCCAAATAGCCCATATCGACTTTAGGCGGACATGCTAACCACTGCACCAACGTGCCACGCTTTTCTAACCAATCGCTCATTTCTTTTTACATTTTTATAAAGTGACCTTAGGTGTCAGCTTGTCAGTAATCAGTTCAAAGCAGACGCCTCACAGCAAAAAACACGGTTACCGTCACCAGAGCATGTGACTGGAGTTTATCAGTGCCGTGATGTCTGATCAAAAGTGTTCTATGTTACTGGGTTGCACAGAGATGCAGGTCACTCCATTCTCCGCACATGCTATAAGGAAGTTGGACGAGTACTCTGGCGGATGTCACTTGTTGCCAAAAAGTTGCTGATCTGAAACTGGGTTTTGTGCTTTTGGTAATGATTGACTTTACGTGCCTCAGAGTAGTGGAAAAGCCTTTGCAGGATTTACACTAAAGCACTAATGATACACCATAACAAGCACTAATGGATTCCTCCAGGTACTCTGGTTTCCTCCCACAGTCAAAAGACATGCACGTTAGGCTAACTGGCTGTCCCAAATTACCCCTGGGTATGAGTGAAAGTGTGAATGGTAGTGTGTGTTGGCCCTGCAATGGACCGGCAAGCTGTTCAGGGTGTACCCCACCTTCGCCCAGTGTCGGGTGAGATAGGTGCCAGCTTCCCCGTGACCCTAACAGGATCAGGAGGTTCAGCTAATGGATGGATGGATGGATGTAATTACAGAAACTGAGAGACAGAATACACAGTAGCCATTTTAGGCACCAGTAAAGGATGGTGGTATGTCTACAAAAGGGCTTGTCTATCAATGGTCTAGAAAGTAGGAAGTTCAACACAGTGTGATAATTTTCTGGCTCTAGCATACCAACTAATCCTCGTAATTGACTCCTATGTGAAAGTGGTGTCTAGACTCCATTATGTGTATGTGTATTCTGCATGATTTGCACTGCGGAACTAGCAGCTCAGAGGAAACAGGTTTAAAATGGAGAGTTATTTGTCAGAATCCCAGTGGAAGCACCAAAGAGATGCTGACTTAGTATAAGATAGCTGGCATCATGGACAAAACAATGCTGCAGACTGATGGTCTGAAGCATAAAAATGCATTGTGTGCCAAGTCTGACAGTGGGTGGTAACACCTTCAAAGAACCTGGCTCTTCACCATAGCCAGTCACTTTCCAGGGTGATTGAACCTGCAGTCTCATGGCAACCTTTCAACCCCCTGCTGTGGACACCCTGCATTTGGCAGACTGGTGTATACAATAACTGCCTATACACAGGCAACAGGAACAAGTTGCCCCTGGAACAACTTCCACCTAGGGCAAGTTGCGCCTACTTTCCTATGTGTTTACACAATCGCTCTCAAATCGCCGGCAAGCTGAATGCTAGACGGTCAACATGTAAGGCAAGAAAAGGTAGTGACAAAGAATCATAAATATAAGCACAGATGCATGCCATCGTTTCAGAATCTTATATCGGATTCATAATCAGATTCAGAAGGCTTGATAACATGGAGGTAACGCAAACAAATGGAAAAGAACCACCTATGTGCTGCGAAACGACCTAATAGCCTGGATGGATGCTACTGAGCACGTATAAAGCCTCCTTCTTGACACCGAATGTGCTCAGACATCAAGTTGTGACCGGAACAAGATGTTCTGGGCTATTCTGCGCCACCTCGAAGAGTGGAACAAGTTGTGCCCACTGGTGTCAAGTTGTTCCGGAACAAATCATTTTCACACGGGCAGTTGCGCGGCAGCAACTTGTTCCAGGCGCAGTTGTTGGTGTAAAGGCAGCCGATGATGCACAAGGGACTTCAGAGAGGCTTTTTTTTGCTGACAAATAACGTGACCATGAAAGCCTCAAGCACCCCAATGTTCTCTTTGGCCCTCAAGCATGGCCTACCGCACTATTCTTCAAAGTACAAGCAAGGCATGCTTCAAGTCTTCCAAACCCTGGTGGTACAACAAAGCTCTGAACAGCTGGATGTCTTCAAACAAGGACCGCAGACCTTTTCACTTTTTTATTAAACCCCTGGATTTGTACAGTTTTTTTATTGCTGTACCAAATCATTATATTAACTCCTGTCCAACAATCAACAGAATTCTCAGACTCTGTTTTTACTATCATGATGAAATGTTGTTGATGGAAACTACAAAGTAAGGTGTGCTTCAGGAATTGGATCCCGTGGGACCCATGACATGGAGAGGCTTTTATTTTCATGTGGGTGTGTGAGCAGGCAATGAGATAAGCATACTAAGTCTCTCAAGGCCACATTTATTAATATGGGTGTGGTGTGTATTTATTACCTTCATTCATTCATCTTTAGAAATAGCTTCTTCTTGTTTTGGGATTCTGTGGTTTAAATTACTAATGTTTATATTTTGGAAAACTCAAAACCAATTTCATTTATTCCAAAATACTGGAGGCAGCGAACCCAGGACCTTCTTGCTGTGAGGAAGACGTGCTAGCCACTATGCCACTATACCGTCCCACACCTACCTTACCAAAAGTATTAGACCAGTGCTGACCATTTATTAAAATAAAAGGACACAATCAAAGTTTTGAATCAGCTCACACACCGATGATTGGCTGATGAACGCAGTAAGTGAGAGGGAGGTTGATAGCCGCGCACCTTGTTGATGTGTCAGAAAATATTACGGTACGCTTTGAACTTTGACGGCTACAAAGCACTGCCACTGGAAACGCCTTCCATAAATTGTCTTCCATAAATAAATTGTCTCCGTACAAAATTTCACCACGTCCACCATCACATGCTTTTAGGAATGGCTACCATACAAGCCGAAACAACAACATATTAGAGAGTTTCACGACCTCCACCATATCTATCCTCTGAAGTGGAGTGCCATCCACCGTTCTCACTTAGTAATTCCTGTAATGGACTGAGGTCGCAAACCATGCTTTGACACAGCAGGAGCACTGAATACCATGACTGGCACGGTGAGTGATTTCTATTCCCGTGCTCACTCTGGTCCACATAATAGCCAATAAGACTTGTGGGAAGTCAAGGGGAAGGGCTCAGGGACGGGCTCAGTCAATGATTGACAAGGCAGTAAGATTAGCAAGAAACAGAGCGAGTGGCCATGACTAAAGACTTATGGTTATACAATGCACAAAGCATGTATTTGTGACGATTGATAAATTTAGGTGAGGCATAAGGGGTGGTGGAAAACAGCAGAAAGTGGACTAAAGTTCACATTTAAGCCCACTATTACATTCCTGTTGTGGGTTTAGTATGCTGTTGCGCTTCTGGAAGAGAAACTAAAACGGTCTGGATTCGAACAGAATAGCCAACTTGTGCGGAAGTGACCTGTGCAATGAGGCCTGGTGCTGCCTTGAAGACAACTTTTCAATAATGGTACACCTGAAGTGTTTTATTACCAATTATTCGCCGAAGGCAAGGAAATCGTCGGAACATCAAGGGGACTATTCGACTCCGTCTAGCCGAATCCACTGCGCCTGAGGCACATAATTGAAGGGCTCAATGCCGTAACCTGCTAAGTCACAAATGTGTGATTTTGAGAAAAACACAAATAATACGATTAAGTCATATTTATCACATGATTTGGGATTTTAGCTACAAAGAAGCTGAAGTTGTCCACTTTGAAGTCGGAGATGCCGCTATTGTCGGAATATGATACTACCTCATTTTTCAGCATGCATGGACTTAGCAGGTTATGGCACTGAGCCCTTCAATTGTTTTAGTATATACTACATGGGAACACGAGCAAAAAGTACAGATTTTTATGGTTTATTACTTACATTTTTTAATTAAATGATGATGGACGCAGGTGAGCTCAGAGTACATGTGTAAACAGGTGCAGGAGCTATGTAACAGCAACCATCTTCCAGAGTTTAAGTATATACGACATGAAAATATAAAGAAGAGCAAACTAAAACGCCAGGAAAGGGGCAGGTCAGGTGAGCCGTTCGCTTCGACACGAGCTAAGCGCTGTGTATCTAGCAGTGTTTGTTTAGCCTAATCATTCAGAGTTTAGGCATACTACACCAAAACAACAACAAACGGAGCCCTGTAAAGATAATTTAGTAGATACTACACAGAAAAACACAACAAAACTGAGAATCCAAGGTTTATTTTTTCATTTTAATGCATGATAATGATGACCCCTCCCATAATACGTGACAGTGACTGTAACAAACGTTTTAGTTTCAAGCATCGTCCACTCGGAATAATGTTTTTTAATCCTGATATTGCAGACCAATCAGAACGCACCGTTCCCGTGTAGTATTCCTGTTAATTTTCCAATGATTAGATTTTTATATATGAATGAACGTCATACATTTCATTAATTTAATGTGGATGTCCAGAGCAAGTTAGACCTCTTTTACTCATTGACCCGTCACCACCCCACCACCCACCTTGAAGTTAGTAAGTCAAAAATAATTAGCTTGTCATGTTCCCATACAGTACAAAGTCCTCTGTCCTGAGATGGAAAACCTAAACAAAAAAAAAAAGGTTACCCTTTGGCTGCGAGAAAGCGAGTGCTTTAAATAAACCTCTTCTCACAGACAATCTTTTATATACATGTACAGAAGTGTCTGCCGGTCAAGCCCCTGGGTTATCTGCTAATATAATAGTAAGGCCTACATGTTACAACACACACGTTTATATGAAGCCCAAAGCTGGACGTGCTGTTATAGAAAACGAATCGCGCACTCAACATCGAACCAATCACAATTCAAGCACTGAACGGTTTCCAGCTACTGTTTTCTCCTCCATTTTTTCATTTTCCAAACTGTTTTATCCTTCGTTAGGGTCATGGGGAGGCTGGAGCCCCGCTCAGCTGACTCTGGATGAAGGCGAGGTACACCCTGAAGAGCTCGCCAGATCATCACAGGGCCAACACACACACACACACATACACACACAACCATTCACACTCAGACCTAGTGGCACAGCCAATTAGCCTAATGTGCATGTCTTTGGACTGTAGGAGGAAACCAGCGTACCCTGAGGAAACCCACACGAAGACAGGGAGAACATGCACACAGAACTCCACACAGAAAACGTCTAACCACTACGCCATCATTTTATAGTACATTTCACACCATCTATAGTATACGGGAAGAAAATGATGGCCGGATCACATCTCAACAAATTTTGGGTGGTTTAATGTGATTGTGAAGTGGGCGTGGTTAACAATGGTAATGCTAACGCTGTTATTATTATTATTCATTCATTCATTCATTCATACACTCACTCATCCGTCGAACCATTTAGCCCTATTAGCGCTGTGGGGAAGCTTGAGCCTATCTCAGCCGACTCTGGAATACGAGGTACACCCTGAAGAGCTCACCTGATCATCACAGGTCCAACACACGCACACACAACCATTCACACTCACACTACCACTCACATCTAGAGGAGCAGACAATTAGCTTAATGTGCATGACTTTGGACTGTAGGAGGAAGCCAGAGTACCCTGAGGAAACCCACACAGAGACAGGGAGAACATGCTACACACACACACACACACACACATACATATATATATATATATATATATATATAAACACAAAAAAAACCTGTGCATGTCTTTGGACTGTAGGAGGAAACCAGAGCACCCTGAGGAAACCCACACAAAGACAGGGAGAACATGCTAAGAAATACAACAGTATTACAAATGAGATTGAAAAATGTAATATAATATACAATAAAAGGTATACTGTACACACACACACACACACACACACACATATATGTGTGTGTGTGTGTGTGTGTGTGTGTGTGTGTGTGTGTGTGTGTG
>JBCNYH010000005.1:18932424-18955843 GCA_039654325.1 Tandanus tandanus
TGTCACGTGCACAGAAACATACTCACTGGTGCATGGGCGGGGCGAGGCCCCACACCCACCCACCCACCCACACACCCCCCCCCCCACACACACACTTAATTCCAACATAAAATGTGTAAAATTGTGTGAAAGTCATTTTAATACAAAAAAAGGAAAATTATCTGTAAAAGTCCTGTGTGTCTTACTAGCTAGGAGTCGAATTATTAAAAAAACAAAACACACCACACAGTCATCTTAATGCATATTAATAAATATTCTTTATTAGGTCAATTTTAAACATTGCGCTCAACATTACACGCAAGCCTCCTTATAAATGGATGTTTCTCTCTCTGTAAAATCTTTATATTCAGATAATTTCATTTCTGTACACATTTATTGGTACAACTTTTCCACTAAAATGAAGTGTCTGAGTCAGTGAGATGAACTGGGAAAATAAAGAAAACTTAAATAAAACAATACGACTAGAAGACTACCAGCATCACGACAGCGACAGCCTGCAATCTTATCCCTTGCACTGTGCTATTAGGAACCCACTCATAGAATCAGGAAATGAACGACACCTGAAGGTCAGTGACGGATGAGGACGAGATGAGCAAGAAGAAGAAGGGAATTCGAGTGAAAAAAGAGAAAAGGAGGTGTGTAGAGACTGAAAAGTTAAATGAGAGAGAGAGAGAGAGAGAGAGAGAGAGATGTGGATGCAACCATTTAACTATCCCCAACAAATAAAATTTAACTTTAACAAACAAGACACAGCTCAAGAATTCATTCCGGTTTTAACCCCAATATTCATTTTCTTCCTTTTTCCCCCCCCTCGTGAGCGTTTTGCTATCTGTAAAAATCATGTGCGTTTGGTGTTATTGATTTATTTAACACTGGTCGTAGGTAATAAATCTCTGCACACACTGGAGTGGCAGTATTTGGTGAATCGGTCCTTCAGGTGCTGCCGGTACTGGTCTCGCTTGCTGTAGAATGACTTGTTCTCCTCTACAAACGACTGGATCTCGTCTTGTGTCAGGCAGTTCACTTCATTTGATGACATTTCCGCCTCGTCCTGCTTGACAGAACATTGGGAGGGAAACGAACAGACTAAATCAGCCTATTTTTTTCAGTTGGACCACATTTACACAAATACTTTTTCATTCATTCATTCGATGAGCCTCTTTATCCCACTAGGATTGCGGGGAAGCTGGAGCCTATCTCAGCCGACTCTGGGCGAATGCGGGGTACACCCTGACCAGCTTACCAGTCCATAATAGGCCTAACACACAACCAAGCACACGCACAGCCAGCTAGCCTAATGTGCATGTTCTTTGACTGTGGGAGGAAACTTGAGTACCTAAAGAAAATCCATGCAATCATGGAGAGAACAAACGCCACACAGAAACATCAGGACTTTCTTGCTGTGAACTATGAAACTCATACAACCATTCTCAGATGTCGCTGCACCTGTTAAGTTCCTGCCAAAGGACGAACAGCCAATCAGCATCGGCTTGTATATGGAAATTGAAAGGACAGCTGTACATGCCCCACCCAAAAAAAATCAAGTGGACAGCATGGTGGCGTAGTGGTCAACACGTCCACCTCACAGCGACAAGGTCCTGGGTTTGAGTCCCGGTCGTCTCGGGCGTTTCTGTGTGAGGTTTGCATGTCCTCCACTTGCTTGTGTGGGTTTCTTTTAGGCACTCCGGTTTCCTCCCACAGTCCAAAGACATGCACATTAGGCTTACTGGTGGTTCCAAATTGCCCCTAGGTGTGAATGTGAGTATGAATGGTTGTGTGTGTTAGCCCTGTGAAGATCTAATGCTTGCGTAAGTTTCCTCTGGGTACTCAGTTTTCCTCCCACACTCCAAAAACATGCACATAAAGCTAACTAGTGGTTCCAAAGTGCCCAAGTGAGAGTGTGAGTATGAATGGTTGCGTGTGTGTTGGCCCTGCAATGTTCTGCCGAGCTGTTCGGGGTGAGCCCCGCCTTCGCCCAGTGTCGGATGAGACAGGCTCCACCCTCCTGGCTACGTAGTAAGTAGGATAAAGCGGTTTAGGTGTGGTGTTCGGCTGGCCCGGGCTGAGAGTAATGTCCGGGCAGTGTGATTCAGACATTTAGAGTGAATGCAGTTCAAGAGACAAACGACTGTAAATGTTGGCATATTACTGCGATCTGGGATCACAGTGCTGTGCTGTTATTTGAAAAAAAAATTTTTGTGGTAAGAGAACACGCTTTGTGTCGACTGCATGACACTACTCCATCATTGGCTCTTCCTCCCCAAACAGCATCCTTTACTGCTTTATTTCTTATTAACCACCCTGAGCAAGCACAGCAGACAAAAACACTATCTGGTATTTTTACCAACCCAAAATGTGTGTAACAATGTTCTAACGAGAGAAGATACCGAAACTAACCATCAGTAACTGCATTCCCGAAATTAATTTCTAAAGCAGGTTACTCACCAGCAGCTCCATTAGACTTTTAGTGGTAGAGTGCCCCTGTGTGCAGGTATCTGGAGTCTGATGGTTCAGGCCACTCGATATCTGGTGCTTAGCCCAGGGCAGCTGTAAGCCAGCACTGAAGATTGAGCCGCAGCACAGCTTCACACAAGTTGTCTGTTTACTCTGGCAGTTGCGTGTAGACGAGGAGGAGGGATTGTGGGTGCTTTCTGAGGCAGGTAAATCACTCGGATCTTCTCTCCGGCTGCTGTCTGATGGACATACATCTGCCTGGGAAACGTGCTGGAGAGGAAAGTAAAAAAAAAGCATACAGCTTAAAGTAAAAAAAACAACCCCACCTGACTCTCTGCTGTAAAAATTCTATTTACACAACAATTAGTTTAAATACACAATACATGCACTCCTACCATTTAATGTCACATTTATGGACAAACGTATTGTAATCATAGTATTATAAATCTTTCATATGAATAAAGTAAGACTCTTAAAAAAATAAAAATAAAAAATAAATAAATAAAAGTGAAGGACGAACGAGACTTTGCCCAGCATAACTCACATGATCGTTTGCAGTAAGCACACCCCTGCTCTTCCTTTTTTTCTTCTTGTTCTTGCCTTTGGCATGTTCTTCACAGTTTGCCCAACACTCCACGCAGCTGTCCACGCCGTCCTCCTCTTTGTCCTCTAAGCAGTGATGACTGCATGAGTACTCAGCTGCAGAGACAGTACAGAAAAACTTAAACCTGGTTCATTGCAAGATGTCCCTTGTAATGTGACATGACCTACACACCTACTGACTGACCTACCCTCTCTGTAACATGACCTACTGACTTGACCTACACTGATGTCGTCACTGGGTGCTACCACCCAGGGACATCCCACCCACACAGCATTACACACTGCTTCTTCAAGTAACTACTTTGTCATTACAGATTATTAAGAGTTTGGAAATGAAACAGGGCTTTGAGTGATCACATACTTTTGGTCGTGTTTACATTTAGCTTTTGTATAAAAGTGCTGCCTGGAGGGCTTTTCAAACTGATGTGAAAAATAGACACTCCCACAATACTACACTGAAGTGATCACAGCCTTACTCATACAACATTTAATTCTCTGAATTGTTTATTTCACCATCCAGCATCAGTACAACATCTGGTACCCGTTTCATCGTGGTTACATATTCCCTCTGTGCAGGCCACGTCCGAGCCTTCCCTTGAACCGGTTTCGCTGCCTTCCATACTGGAAGAATAGCCACAGTCGCTGCCATGACTGTGAGATAGCAAACCTACAAACACACATTGGTTGGTGAGTTATTAATTCTTCATTATCTCTACAACACTACTTTCCCTTTTCCTAGTTTCCCTTGTTTCTAAACACAACAGGTCTTCATTTGTCCAATAAATGCAGTATATGGAACCAGGGAGGAGTCAGGATTTTCTAGAATTCTTAATATACACTCAAGGGTTCATGTGTAGGCTATAAAGATCTACTCTGAACAAACATGATGTTCAACATTTCAGAATTACTAAAATTAATAATAACTATATAATGGCTTTTAATTTCAGAATTTAAAATAAAAACAAAATAGACATTTTAAACATCCACACAATTTCATCTTAACCTGTTACAAATGCATCACATAGGCCTATGCTGTGTACTATATGATACGTCTGTTATTTGCAGTAAACTCCGTGCTACTTTATAATAACTACTGTTAAAAAATCTGACAGGAGTCTGTTTTCATCTACACATAAACCTTAGAATACCCCAACTGGGAAATCGCATCAGCTGCAACCTTAACAATTGGCGGCCATTTTGATGACCTTGAACTTGACCGACGATGACCTTTTCATAAACCAGTTTCAGCCTACGGTCCTGAGTTGATACCGTGAAAGTCTGACTGCCACATATCAAGCAGTTCTTGAGATATAGGCATGAGGTGCCACCAAAAATTAATAAAAATATACAAATAAATAAATAATATGAATAAAATAAATAAAAATAAAGTAAATAAAGGAAGCACAAACTGACAGAAGTGAAAAAGAATACCGGCTATGCGAGTGTGACTGGTAAATATATATATGTGTGTGTGTGTGTCCCATCACAGCAAAGTGGGTATTGAGTCAGAAATTATTAAATACTTGTTGAACTTTAAATGTGATTTTCTCCAAAGGATGCATGCTTAAAAGGCTAAAAATTGCTGGCAGGTTTTGGTTAGTTACTCCAAAACTAGACAAAATATGTCAGAAAATTTGGTATCATTTTAAAAGTTAGTATATCAGCTAAAAAAATGGTACCACTAACTCAAAATTAATAATTTCCGACTTAATACCCACTTTGCTGTAATGGTCAATTAACACACCATCACTTTTAAAGCTGTAAGAAAAGCACATGATGTTATACCGTTTTTGCTTTTGGGCGAACCCAAAATGGTACAGCTGCAGGAGGAGCTCTCGATAGGAACGACAGACTCCACACCTCCTCCAGGCTCCTCCCTGCCACCACATGACTTGCAACCAGTGTTCACTGCATCCTCTAAACCCTGGAGAAGAGAAGTAGAAAGACTATGTGAGGTTGTGCAACAGTTTCACAACACGGTGCCAATAGTCCACTCAGAGCGGCTTGTCTCTACATGCACTCAGTAATCTTTAAAGTGAAAATGAAAGGACAACTGAGAGAGAGAGGAAAAGTTCCAGAAGAGACAGGGTGCCTTGTACCTCTCCTAAGCTCTTTTCTTTGTACCCCTTGGCCTCTTGCTCGGTCATGTCAAAGCCGCACTTGTTTTTGCGTCTGTTCTTGCGTTTCTGCCTTTTCTTTTCCTGCTTAAGCTCTTTTGCTCGTTCCTCCTCCGACAGCTCTTCGCAGAGTTGCTCCAGACGGCTGATTCCCTGCACCTTTTCTACTGCCATCTATAAAGGGGGGGTGGGGGGTCAAGAATAAGTTTTTACGCCTCTTACCTAAACCTACTTTGTAGTTACAACATTCATTGCCCATTTTGCGATCTACAGGTGCTTCTTGTTCAGATAAACACATATTTATATATAGAAGGGGTCACCACAGGATAACCGCAACCAGAGAGAATTTGGGAGGAGTGCCATTTGCACACAGCAGTGACCCTGGCATGGTTCTACGCATGCTGATAGGACAAGTGCATCAGCAGAATTGCTGAGCAATGTCAACAGTCCATAACACCAAACATACATTTAAGAGAAGCTTAACTTTCACTGAAGCCACACAGGAATGTGTTCAGTACCCATTCTAAGCACTATACCGCATATTAAAAAATAACTCCATCATAACACACACAAACACACTACCATGATAGTCTAAACAGAACTCAGAAATCCTAACTTCAAACCTCAAAGCTTTTGCGTAGTGCGTCGATACAGAGGTAGAAGAGTATCTGCCATGTCTGCTCCTCAGCCCGCAGCTTTTGCCAGATCCGATGTAGCCGCTCATATAGGTGGATTCCTAGACACGTCAAGACTTCCTCCTGTGCTATGTCAATTGTCTTAGCATGCCTCTCTCTTCGCCTGCACATAATCATAAGCAACGAGAAAAAACCTTTTCCCTTAAACTGTATTTGAGCCAGACAGCATTCAACAAACAGCCTGATAGACGCCTTGTAAACAGGCTGCCGAGAGTGTAATGGAAAACTGAAAGATCTTTAAAAAAAACAAGGTACTAATCAAAAGTAGAAACGCGTTCTCGTCACAGAACACTAGGCGTAACCCCCGCGTGGTCAACGGCACACTAAGGGTGTACTCACATGCAAGTGATATGGCCACGAAATAGGGCGAAACCTTTTTTTTCCGGTTGTTTTTGGTTTTGGCTGGCCGAAAAAATGTGCTGTCTCATCAAAATATAGATTATAGATCTATATAGATTATCACTGAGGATCTGTGACCCTGCACTGGCTGTGAGTGTCATGTATTGTACTGAACCTGCCTTTAAAATGTAGATAAAATAAAACCAAGTGCTTTCTTTCTTAATAACTTTTTACGCTTTTTTTCTCTGTATATTTTACATGTATCCTTCTTTTGATTGTCTTGAGTCCAGTGGGTCTGGTTGAATTAGTTGTGTATTCCAGCATGGGCTGCTCAGCTTTGGCTTATGGGACAGCCGCTATTTCAGCCTGCACTACTTTGTATTATATTACTGATTGAAGCTAAAGGGACGTGTGTGTGTGAGCTACGTGGAAAAACCTGCGCCTTCCTCTACGATGCCTTCTTTTCATGCCAGATCGGAGCATAATTACCTGTTAGAGGTTTTTATTAATTAAACCTGGGGATTTATTATTTATTTTGGACAGGCATAACAGACTAGGTCAGCTTTCCGACTCACGCTGTTAAGGGAAAATCCTGTATATCAGAGGAGAAATTATGTGGAAAATCCAAGTTGAACTGGTTGTTCCAGGAAAAGTAAATAAAAAAAAAAAACCATGCAGCAACAGATTACTGCATACCCTTTTAATATTTCCCATGTGTCCCCTGTAATACATCCCAAAGAATCAGATTCCAGTGCAAATGGAACAGATCTGAGATGCGAGTTCCTCTGTCTGTTGTGAAAAGCAGCTTGAGACCGGAACAACCATTTATATTTAGAAATATTATATTTTTATAATACATGTGTGAAATGGCAAGAGACACTTTGCGTGTCAGAAATATGCAGATTTCTTTATTTTTTTGAAAACGAAAGTGTAAATAGAGGCGCACAGGACTCCCGCCGGCCGCCTCTTTATAGAAGGGGTGGATTCGCGTGACCTGTGCATCATTTCATGGGTTTTTCTTTGTGTAAAAAATAAAAATAAAATAAAAATAAAATAAGGGGGGGGGGGGGGGTTTAACGTGATGTGTCAAAATTTCATGGGTTTTTCTTTGGAAAAAGGGCCGGATTCGCGTGACGTACAAAAGAAAATAAATAAAAAAAACAAAACAAAAAAGAGTCGCTTGATCCGTTCAAAAACAAGCAAAGAGGACCGAACTGCTTCCGAAGCTCCTCGCTCGTATTCGAGCCACTCTGAACTCCAAGACCGCGAAAACGGGCCATTTACCCCGAATTCGACAGACTACCTCCAAAAATATATTCAATTACCCTCGAACTATTCGCTTGTACATTCGGCCGTGATTGCTTACATGTGAGCTAGACTTAAGTTTAACAGGTATGAATTAGAAATCGATCTGATAAAAACTGCAGCCTCTTGTGTTAATGGGGATTTTTTTTTTTAATTGACCCCTGTGACCTTAAAAGATAGGTCAAGGTGACTCAGTTTCGAAAGGCTGGTGGGGCATGAGGTAGTGACCAATCAATCAATATCAATATAAAGTATATCCATAAAGAACCGGTACTGCTAGAGTGTTTAAAAAAAAACAATTAAAAAAAAATTAAAAAAAATAAAAATGTCGCCAGCAGCAGCGGACAGCCTGCGAAAACATAGTATCCGCAACACTTCGTGTATTTATTTTTTAAAGTATAATGTTATTAAAAAAAGTGTCAGTGGTAAATAAGTTTTTATGTCCTAAAAAGAAATCTAATATAAATCACTCCACATAGCTCATGTTTTTTTTTGCCTAACTGGTTCTTTGTGCCTTTATTTCATCTATCTGGTGGATTATATCAGCTGGGTTTTGCTTTATGGTAACGCACAGATAAACCCTACCACAAAGAGGTGTATAATAAAAAAGATTTAGTCACAGGTGATGTGGCTGTACGCTGTGTGCCTACGCCCCCCCCGGGAGGCATTACACGCCCTTACCTTTCACATGACACACATTGCAAAGCTATGGCTTTGTGTGCAACACTTCTGCAGCCACCATTTTTGTGTAAATACATAAAATTCTCTCTCTCTCACTCGATCAAGGTCATATTTATTATTTAATGTTAATTAACTTATTATACTGCCAACCGATAAATAAAAAACATCCAGAACAAATTAATAAATCAAATTTTCCTTTAAGCGACTCACTCATATCCTCCAGCAAACTCGGGCTCAGCGCGACCCAGCAGGTGAGCAATGAAATCCGTCTCGCAGCAGACGTGAATGTGGCGTTCGTGCGGGCAGCAGCGCAGACCCTCATAGAGTGCAGCAGAGTAGCCCTTCTCCTTACTGCAGTCCAACTCACCCACCAGGATGTTGTAGGCCCTCAGAACCTTGTTTTTACAGTCTGTGCAGAACCTGATAAGCACAGAGAGAGAGAGAGAGAAAGAAAAGAACATGCCAAAATATTAAGAGACACAAATGCAGCTAGGCGTCAGATCCAATTCAGATCTTATCAGTACAAATTACTGGGTTATATTCAATCTGGGAATGGACAGCACGGTGGCATAGTGGTTAGCACGTCCGCCTCACAGAAGGCCCTGGGTTTGAGTCCTGGTCTGGGCGAGGACGTTTCTATGAGGAGTTTGCATGTTCTCCCTGTGCTTGTGTGGGTTTCCTCCAGGTACTCTGGTTTCCTCCAACACTCCAAAGACATGCTCATTAGGCTAACTGGCTGTTCCCAGCTGGCTCTAGGTGTGGATGTGCATATTAAGATAATTGGCCGTTCTAAATTGCCCCCAGATGTGAGCGTGAATGGTTATGTGTGACGGCCCTGCGATGAATCGGTGAGCTGTTCAGGGTGCACCCCGCCTTCACCCAGACTCGGCTGAGATAGGCTCCAGCCTCCTTGCAACCCTAGTAGGATTTAGCGGTTTGACAAATGAATCGTTGCTCATTTTCAGCTGGGTAGGTTTTCTTACTGTCAATTTGTCGATTGTACCTAAACCAAAGTAAGCACTAGACCTCAAATAGGTGAACACAGGTGAATCACAGGTGAATCACAGGAAGCCATTCACAGAGATGGTGCCAAGCGACCTCGTAGAGTCAATGAAAGTCAGTGACATGACAGGTGAGATAACAGCTAGCAAAGTAAAGTGGGTGGGTTCAGAGTTGAAACAGCTCAACTTTTCAGTTGATGTGATCGAGGTTACTACCAATAGTAGTCACAGGATACTGCTCACTAACTCCAACAAGCCCAAAATTTGCACTGATCTTCCACCAGAACATAGTTATAGAGCCAAGACGTCTGTTTTGTTATATTGGTGGAATGTTGATCCAGTCACTTTTCTTTACAAAGACTAATTTAATATTTCACAGGAAGAATCAGTGACGTAGCCAGTAGTTCACTAGGCAGACTGCTAAAAATGTAATATGGATCAATTGTCATTGTTGAAGTGTAGTTCTGTTCTGATATTTATGGGTTTATAGGGAACTACCCAGCTACTAATTCTTTTACTTGGAAACATTAGGTGGTGGGAAATATGCACAAGGGTTACCTAGGCATCTAGAACCTGGAAAGTCCGGACGACGAGTGAACTGATTGTTTGGGCAACGACAAACTTTCAGTGATGGACTGATGGGCGAGGAATGAGCTACTTTCTGAGTGTACTGTATGCCCCACCAGACTGGTACTGGGTTGAGAATCTTTTATTACGATGTGAAGGTTCTCCTCCCTGAAGGTTCTTAACCCTTCAGTAAGACAAGAGTAACGACTCTGGGTTTCCCACAGGAGAGAGAGGCAAAAAGCCTTCTGTTTAACATAAGATTTTAATTGCGAATACCATACATTATGTACAAAAATACATATTAAAGTCACAAAGCTTGAGGGCAAACAATCACTGCAACAAATTTCACAAAGACATGCCAAGCATGCAATTTTTGGGTACAGCAGGTTTACCTGTGTTTACGCAAGTATGTCTCTAGCGTCTCCAGCAGACAAGCACTGTCGATCAATACCACCTCTTCCCGGCACTCCTGAGACATCAGCTCCCATACATCCATCCAGCTCCCTCTGCAACACAGTCTCCACAGTCACCAACATGCAAACGGTCTCAACCACTACCAAACAGCCAATGACCAAGCACTTCCTGCTTAAACTGAAAAACACTTAAAGAACATGTTCTACAGCCCCTAAATCAAACACCTGTCAAACCTGATAGGTGACATTATATAATAATAAATAAATAAAACAAAGAATTTATTCATCCAAGCGAAATCAAGGTCATAATCCTGACAGAAAGGCAACACTGTGCTTTTCTGTACACTGCGCTTTTCTGTACACTGCATTCTTGTTGTTGCTAAGTAACAGCATTTCCTCACTGCTACAGCACTGTCTGTCTGTCCCGTCATGAGCATGACCAGGGACAGAGCATAGAGAAGTAAAAACACACACACCATCCGCTACTAAATGAAAAAGGGTCAGGAAAGCATGAACACTCATACACCCTTAAACCTAAAACAATAAGGAAGAGTTAGAAGACTTACCCCAAAGGTTTGGGCTTGTGTGTGTCTAATGAATGCAACTGACAGCGCTTGTTCTTCTTGCTTTTGGGAATGGAATCAATGACATCATTCAACTTTGACCTGCAACACAGGTTTCAAGGCCCCAGATTAATATGGAATTTATGGTTATTGGTTTTTAAGCAAGTTAAAACTACCTTTAATAATCGCGCAATTTTTTGTTGATTCTTCTTCTTGTTCTTTGTTCTATGGCGATTGGCAAATGGCTATTTAGTGCCTTACCGCCACCTACTGGTACAGAGTGTGGATCATGAGTTATTTACACCTAATCCTGAAGGAAAACAAACGGGGGGGGGGGATAAATAAATAAAAAAATAAAAATAAAAAAATAAAAAACCACCTTATATTTTCTTATTCAAATGAGTTAGTCTTAGATGCCTTTGACACTCAACTCGAGTGCTTGTGTAGAATGTCTCTGAAATCTAAAGATGAAGAAACGGGATTCTTGTTCTAATCGGCACCTTACAGAAGTTAAGTTCCCCTGTTGTATAGCAGTATTTTGAATTTTAATTCATTTTTTTGTGGGCAAACTAAGTTTTTCAGGATTTTCATTGTGCAGTTGTTCTCACCCGTTTATTAAAATGAAAGCAAAGAAAATAGAATGACAAAATGCACAGACGTGTGTCTATTACTAACCATCAGTTAAATACATTAGTATTACATTGCCTGTGCTCACCCGGTCCGTGCATTACGAGGATGTCTGTTCATGTGGTGGCCTATTTGGAAAATCATGCCAGCACAACACCGTTCCTTTTAACTATTTCTCTCTCTTTTATACAACATTCTCAATCCTACTTGCTAAAATAAGTCTCCAAAAAACAGTTTCATTGCACAAGTCTAAGAGTGGGAAAACACTGTAATGAGGAAAGTAAGTTATTTTAAAATTAAAATAAGTGATAAACCTTGTTTTCTGTTAATTAGTAAAAAATGTTCGATATTATTATCATCATCAACAGCTAATATGAAGCTTTTTTTTTTTTTTCTTTTAAATATAACTTTCCATTAGATTGCTAATTCAATAAACTCGTAAGGCAGCTTCTCTAATAAAAATTAAGAAAATAACTATAAAGGAAATCAAAGAATGAAATAAATTGTATTTAAGGACATGGTTAACATTTGTGGAAGAGGTCTACAGTGTCAGCAGCTTGGAACAATCAGGAAGTTTTGTGCAAACTTTGTGCCATGATGGCAAAGACTTGGCTTCGCGGGTTCTCGGTAACATGCAAAGCTGCATTTTTTTTGTGCTTTATTCATTCAGAAGAGGGGAAAAAAGTAAAAGCTGTTCATGCAATAACTGTGTTGTGGACATTTATCATCATTATGTGTGGCTATAACGTATTAAAAGGCAGCATATGACTATAATAAATAAAATAATAATAAATAAAAATTGTAACTGGTGGCTGTTTGCTAGAGTAGAAGAGGAATTAAACACTTTGGATGTGTCATTATATAAACCCCTGAACAGTACGACAAGGAATTGAGACAGAACGACATTGAGGAAAAGACACAACACTGGGCTACAGAATGTGAAACGACAAAAACATCACAGATTCCATGTTTGCAAAATTAGATTTCATTTCAACAATTTTGATAACTGGTGATGCTTCTCTCACCCATGAATATAGAATAGTGTGTAGAGTTTGCGAGGGTCGTTCAGGCAGGTCCTCGCGATGGACAACACACCGGCCGAGCCCACAGTTAGAGGCTCCAAGGCGAAGTAGCCCGAGTCTGTGAGCTGAGCGAAGAGGCGTTCGACGCTGCGTCTGCAGCCCACGCATGGCACCAGCTGAGAGAGTGCGCCGAACACCTCGCTCGACATCACCATCAGGGCCATGTTCAGGTCCTGCGGCTTCAGCATGCTGTGACGCTGCAAGAAGAAGCAGCTGATACAGACATCGGCTTCCGTGCACATTTTTGTTAAAGAGGTAAAACCTATATTCTATATAGTTCCTGCATAAAATATTAAGCTCGAATCATAATCTATGGTGTTACTACAATATAACCCAGGTTATCACTATCACATGGCACTGCCAGGCTTAGCAACACTCTTACGCAATAGCCTTACCTCAATAAACGACTTAATTTGGGAAGTGTTGGTCTGATGACTGTCAAAGTGCAATACAGTGTGAGGAAACTCCATCACCATCTAAATAGGACAGAAGTAATGAAAAGGTAAGTAAAAATAATCATGATAAATACGTATCATATATTTCACTTGTCAAGTGTGTACTGTGCTTTATTCATTGTACAGCATGGCATCTATTTCACTGTTGTCTTATATGGGTGGAAATACTGTATGTATCAGGAAGAGAACCTCTTATATATATATATATAGAGATATAGATAGAGAAAAAAAAAAAAAAAAAACATTTCCTGTCTCAAAACGTTAAAGAATCCTTTACACAAAATTCCCGTAATTTGATCCAGATCATCTCCAAAATCTAACGGAGTCTTCCTAGTCCAAAACCCCACCTTCTAGTAGAAACTGAATGAACATCTGCACATAAGTTTTTGCATAATCATGCTAACAAACACACACACTGCGGATAAATCACAACTCCCTTAGCACAGGTTTAAAAAACAAACATGAATTTAACTGTTGCTTTGAATTAAAAAGATTTGAACCTGAGATTCATTTTATCTGAATAAAAATGCATACACTTTTCAGTCACAGTCTAAACAAAACAGCTCATTTTATTTATGCATTTATTTTACATTAAAAACATGTGCTCAGCACCTTTAAAGAGATTACAAAACTCACAACACTTGATTCAGCAACCGTCTTTTGCATACAAAAGAAAACAAGGAACACTGTAAGCCTTTAGTCGAGTACTAATACCTGTTTTACATGTTACTCATGATACAGTAATCAGATTTCAGTTTGACTAACCGGCAAAAGATTTGAATAAAAGTGTAAGTGGTTAAACTTGATAAGGATACATTCCAGAACTGAGGAGCACGATATGTACAGATATATATGAAAAGCCCACTCTGAATTGAGGGGCAGGAAAATGTTTCATTCAGTTACGAACAAGTGAACAAGAGTTCACTTTTAGAAGAACGAGTCCACCTGTTGCAAATACAGATTAGCCCTTTATGCACATTAGCATGACCACATCTGACCCATGCTCTCATGGCATACCAGTTCATCTGAACAAACATGTCGTGATTTAATTCAGAATCAAATTCGACAAGACTCTTACTGTGAGGGCGTCATCAATGTACAAGGGAATCTGTCTTGCACGGAAATTGTATTCCTCTTCTCCATCTCTGCATACAGCTACCAGGCGCGCCATGTCTTCTCCTAGCTACTGTTGACAAAGCGCTACCTGTGGATGTAACAGAACAGGACATTTTTTCATTTTCAGAGGTGGCACCACCTTTGTGCTTGCAAAAATGACAATCAGAGGAAATTCTTTTTCCACCTTATTAAATGCAGTCCTAAATGAAAAGGTTTATACAATGTATTTATCAAACTGCCAAGGGGAAGTATTAGGGCCTGTGTCCACTGCATGCCAGAGCAAAAATAAACTGATTAATTAATGAACACAGGCCCTTAGTAAGGAAAGTGAAATTCTTCCTAAGCAAGGTCGATTTAGTTGTTAGGAATGACTGCATGTATCCACCAGTGTTTTATGACAGTGACTAACTAATATGGCAGCAGTGTGTGTGTGTGAGAGAGAAACAAAAATCACAGCTCACATTCACATGTACAAAGAAATAAATTATTATAAAATTGATGCCAAGTTTGTAGATAAGAAAATAAAATGCTAGAACATTACAAATACACACACAAAGCCCTATTCAGAGAGCATTAACTGCATGTTTACTGCAATGGCAATGTTGCCGGGAATTGTCAACGCCAAATCTATAGTGATATCACCAGAATCCCTTATTATATTCATCCTTAGGATTCCAACAACATTTCCGTTATCAGAAAATATTTCAGACATAATGTCAAGTGCAACCGAGATGATTAGGAATCATCTGGATTAAAGTGACCCTGAAGTAGTTCAATGCTTTGTAGAATATGCACATTAGAATTAATAAAATATGGAACGTCTTAAACTGAGATTCCCTTAAACAAGCCAGATTTTCACACAAAATATTTATTACTACTAAGATAAATAAATAAATAAATAAAAAGAGTTTTTACAGAGCAAAAAAAAAAATGCCTTCTTAAATAGAAAAATAAACATTGCCATACATTTCATTAGGGGCCCAGCTGTTTTTTTTCTACCAAGCTCTATGCTAGGAGGATCCACAAAATTATTATATTTATTATTACCAAGAGAACTCATACAGCTAATAAATTGAATAGGTTTCATCTAAACCCCAGAAAATCTAAATAAATGGATCTGCTGTGTGCTGGTGGTGAACATTTCAGGAACATAAAGCTCCATGACTCTAATAAAGAAAAAATATGTCTGTACACATTTAAATAGTGTTCATGAAATACATTTAAATTGAGGACGTCTGTTTAATTTATTTGAGAAAAGGATCACTGGCTACAAATTGTCTGTGCTAAAGCTTTATTATTCTAGTTCGCAGGAGATAATCACAGAACAGCTGTGCTATGCTAGCTGGCTGGCTAACAGCTGGTGACGCCCTGAATCACATTAATATGAGGTGTTTACAATTAATTACCGACTACATCACTAAAACCGGGTAAAAATCTCAAAGATAATGTTAAGGTCATTTAAAAAAAATCCAAAACACCGTTTTTAAACTCAAACCTATTTCGGAGGGTGATAAATCAGCTAGCTAAGTTACTTAACCTGCTAACTACGTGACTAGATAGCCATAGCTAGCTGTCCTTTTGGTTTTTTAAACAAGCTAAGCGCTTAAACGTGTAATAAACTTATTCGTTAACTTCAAGGGAAAGTATTTTCCCACATAAAACGATTATAACAGCTTGTAGTCTTATAAACATGCATAGTTACGGATAACGCGTTCTAGGTTACACCTGGACTGCGACTTTGACAGGCAGCAGCCAGTTAGCATGCTAAGAAAAACATGCTAACCAGCCAGTTTATGATCAGCCTTGAGTCGCTGACTTGTTAGCACCAAGGTTGCTTCGGTAATTTTCCAAGCTGTGATGGTAGCGAGTCCTGAAGAATGGGACAAGTATGCATTCCGAGAACACTCGGTGTATAATCTCGCTAGTTTGTTCCCATGCTAACTGGCTAACAAGACCTGTGTTACTTAATGTAGCATGCTAACAAGCTAGGCTAGTGGTGACAGCTTAGCAAGCTCCTAAGCTGCAACTACAAGTGACCGCGGTGGATTACTAAAACAGCAATGTTCTCCACGATAAAATACAAATAAATCCACCAAGCTTCGACTTTAAACAGCCACACACATTATTATTAAAACTGACCTTTTTAAAAACACTAACAGAAGCGTGTTTCTACTCGCTACCTTCACACAGCTCGAGGATCCGCAGCCAAGCGACACTGGAGCTGCTTGACAACTCTGAGCGCGCGCCCACCGGAAGTGAACGTTATTAGCCGATTTAACACCAATGCTAACATTCGCTACTTGAAATACAGTGCCCCAGGAGCTACATAGGTGCAAAAATGAAGAAAAAGATAAATAAAGATATCCAATATAACACTTACTGATCAGAAAAGTTGGCGTTTTGGACAGTGCGACACAGATGTGGTTGTGGCGACCGATATTTCTAGTGACCCTTGCGCCATATTATGACGTCACAACAGTCCCAGAGTTTCAGATTTTTCAATGATGCTTTTTAAAGCTAGGTTTATATTATTCTTCTTTTATTTTATTTTATTTTATTTATTTATTAATTTATTTCCCCAAATCCATTTTGTGTGGCATCCTCACAAGCCCAACCCCCATCTGTGACATCACCACTCACAGTTTTTTATATGTGAAAATATACAAAAAATTCTCCTAATTCTTTTTCTTCATCACTCCATCTCAGTTTCTCCTCGGTCTGTTTTTTCGGTTGTTTTCTTCTTTTCTCAAATATTTTCATTATCATTTCCCTTCAGCATTTATGTTCATTCATCTTCATCTTTATCACCCCTATTTTCTATCATTTATTTTCTTTTCTGATTTTCCTCCTTTGTCATTTCCCCCCTCATTATCACTCCTCTTTATCACCACCCGTACTTCGTCACTCCATTAAAAAAAATAATAAATCCCTCTATATTCTCTCCTGTTTTCCTCTTTTCTCTCATTTTCCCTCATCACTCCATTTCAGCATTTAGGGTCATCATTCATCCTCATCACCACTCATACTTCATCACTCCTTCTTTTTAAATCTCTTCATTTTCTCTTCTATCATTTTCCCTCATCACCAATTCCATTCATCATTTTTCATCATCACTCCTCTTTTCCGAAAAACAACTTCACTTTTTTCCCCTCATCACCCCAATTTATCACTCTTTTCTCATTAGCTCATTCACACTTTGACCCCAGAATTGCTGCTTGCAGCTATATGCATTATTGTTATTTATTTAAAAAATAAAATTAACAATACAAATCCACTCCTTCTCTCTCTCATTTGCCAAGCCGCTTACTCATGTCAGGGTCCCGGGGAGGCTGGAGCCCATCTCAGCTGACACAGGGTGAAGGCGGTGAACACCCTTATCAGTTCGCCAGACCATCATTACAGGGCCAAAACACATACAAACAACCATTCACACTCACACTTACAACTAGGGGCAACTTGGAACAGCCAGTTACCCTAATGTGCCTCTAAGGATATAAGTCATTGTAAATTATTTAAATAAACACATTCAAATTGAATTTGAGTAATATGATAATATAACTTTTTAATACTTGTGGAATTAAAAATGTAAAATAAGATATTAAAAGCCTCCTGTATGTTGGAAAGCTGTAAAATTATTATTATTATTATTATTCCTGCAATGGACTAGTGTTCCATCCAGGAGTTGAACTCCTAGTTGCCTCATGCTGAGGAAACCGGGAATAAGATCCAACCTGATGAGACAGTAGTATTATTATCATGAATATTATTATTATTATTATATTACTACTACTACTAATAATAATACATATCTTATTTATTACAAGCTGCTACAGTTTTAACTCCTTTTTCATTCAGTGGGTAGGATGGCCTGAACACCTTACGGATAAAGATGTTTGACTTGTCAGCTGTCACAGCACCACAGTGTCTCTCCAGGTCGTGGATTCCAGAAGAAAGTACAATTCTTCGTTCCACGCAAATAGTTGTTTCAATATATACTACATGAGAACATCATAAAAGCAAACTAAAACAAGATTTTAAGGGAATATCTCTAACATTTTAGTTGATTCAAGAATTACCTCAAGTTTGCGGGGTGGATAATATCTGTTAATATACACTACACAGGAAAAACATGATCTCATCAATCCACTTATTGTGATTAAAAAAAAGCATTATTCTGAGTGGATAATGCTTAAATCAAAATGATGGACACTCATGGTTTGTCAGGGACACTTGGAGCAGGTGGCATCATCATCATCCTAAAAATGGAAAAATAAATGACAAAAATCAATTTTACCCTGAATGGGGATTACTGGTAAGGATTACTCTGAAGATGCAATTGTGTTGAAGAGGCAGAATATGGTGGGGTGTTTTTTTTCTTCTTCTTTTGGTTGCAATGCTTAAATATATTTTTCGAAAGCACTTAATTTAGCGGATTTTTTGTGCTTGTTTCACAATTAAATTTTTGTGATGCTACCATAGAAGCATGACATTGCACAGTCTATATACAGTCGTATAACTATTTAAATTTTTATTCAAATTAACTCTGTTTCAATTTTTATTTGAAAAATTCAAATGAACTGTTTCAATTTTTATTTGATAGATCACAAAGTGATAAATACATAACAACTTGGTATTAATTACAACCAACCAACTTGTTCAGCTGCTATCATATCTTCACAGCAATCATTATTCTAAACTAATTCGAACATAAGGAAGCCCTAAGCAGACGTGCATTCATACCTTTTATCTCCTCTGTTTTCCCATAATAACAGTTATAATAATAACAAGAAAATAATTTAATTTGCTTTCCTGTGATCTCGAGTTATTTACTTCATTATCTCAGCTTTGCTAATCGTCCTCTTAGATGACGCACATCTGAACATTGTCTGTAATAGCGAGGCATAAAGCTATTTCAGCCTGCGTCAGGCCACGATTGAAGAGAATTGTGAGGCGGTGATCGATATTCTCCTCATTACTCATTTGTAGTCACTTAATCCTACTAGGGTAGAAGGGATGCTGGAGCCTATCTCAGCCGACAGTGGGTACACCCTGAACAGCTTGCCAGACCACAAGGCCAATACACACACACTCAACCATTTACACTCACACCTAGGCGCTAATAGCCAATTAAGGTAATGTGCATGTCTTGGGACTGTAGGAGGAAACCAGATTACCTGGAAACCCACACAAGCATGGGGAGAACATGCAAACTCCACATAATAACCCTCGTTGAGCCTGGGACTCAAACCCAGGACCTTCTTGCTGTGAGACAGGCATGCTAACCACTGCACCACCATGCTACCTCGATATTCTATATATTATATATTATATACATGCAACCTCAAGTTTCTGAATATCCTGTAAGTATATATTCACATACATTTAAATTTTTCCTGGTTCATGATGCACAAGAGTCTCTATTCTATAATTGCCGTGCCATAATAATAATAATAGCAATAATCATAGTAATAATAATAATAATATTTTTATTATGATCATCTGAGCTACAATAATAGAAGATAATGATAATAAAAGCTATGATGAATCTAAGGAAGTAGGAAGGCAGCTCATAGTTTCCCAAAAGGGTTACCTAGGCAGCAGTAGCTGACAACACTTAAGTGGCGAAGTAGCAATTCATTTGCCTCCTGTGTGGACCCTGCGTCACTCAAGGTTAGGGGGAAACCAATGAATAAACTCATTATCACGAGAAAATAAAATGTCTGAATGCGTGTCCGCTAAGGGCCTAAACAAAAGGAAAAACATTACCAGAATTTAGCAGTAATATGATTTACATGTAAAACGAATACAATTAAACTGTTTACGAACATGTAAAACAGCAAAACACAAACGGCAACGAAGTCATTGCTATTCAAAGTATCAATGAGTATGTTGGTTAATCCGGTCATTACATTCGCGAGCAGAAAAAACAGCAACTGATTCCTGCTTACAGACCGAATCAAACACAAGGCGTCCAGTTTGGTCCCTATTTTTCGTTCCGTATCCGAAAGCCGATGGAGATTCCACGAGGCTGACACAGCAGAGAAATTGGACAGCACTTTGGCAAAAAGCAGGGCAATATCAGCTAGACCCAAACAAGAAAGAAAAAACAGTGACTGTGCTACGGTCCATATACAGAACGGCAGATTGGCCATGCGACGTGAAACTGGTTCTATGTAGGTTTGACAGGCATGTAAAGCCACCCAGAGCCCAAAGCTTCCCAGGAGAAGGTTCCGGCTAACCTGTATCCAGTCTTTAACAAGAGTTCTAGTCTGCATTAAATAAACACCAACCTGAACTCCAGCCATGTAGATGGCAACAAAACCCACTATAGAGAACAATCCTTCTTTATTGGCTTGCACAAAGCTGACACGCTCGGTGTTCTGAATGAGAAATGATTTCAGATCTGTGGTCTCTAAGATGACTTGGTACGCTCCACTGATCAGCAAAGCCATGAGCCAGGAGACATTGACGGGAAACGCGGCGAGAATGGCTGATGCCACCACTCTCACGATGGCTAAAGTGAAAAAGAAGTTCCAGTGCAGCCCGTATTCAGTGACGTGTTCGTGATAGCCGATGGACTTCACGCTCACCAGCCTCACTAAACCAAGCACCACCAGGAACCAGACGGAGAAAAGCTGCTTCGCCAAATAGCTCAGTTTCGAACCCTGAACTTTCTTCCCCCTCACTTCAGGACACACCATTGCATTGGCCATAACATAAGCACCTACTCCAAAGTCCATAACCCCTGTCCCATACGTCTCCGTTTTGGCATATCGTCTCGGAAAGACACTAAAATCCACTGCTAGGATGCTGATAGCCGTCTTGACGTTGACCAGCACCCTGAATGCTGTCAGAAAAGGCACCAGTTTGGACTCGACATGGCTGTGTGCAAAGCTGTCGATCAAACTCTGATGACTGGCAGTTTTTTTATTGCTGTTTGAGTACAATAGAAAAATTGCACAAACATCAGCGACAGCCAAAGCTATTATAACCCACTGAAGGACATCACTCAGGACGGTGCATGAGAGGACCAGTGGTGTTATGAGCAGAGTGAAATCTAAAAGCAGGTGAGCACTGCTGCGTAGTGGGAGGACATGTTTATTTAGGTGGAACCCAAGTATGAACAAGCCTCGGCTGAGAAGACAGAGAGGGGCGAGGAAGGATCCGAGAGACACTTCCATCAGCGTCGTGCCGTTGAAGTTGCTCACGAAGGCGACTTTTGTCTCCGTTTCTTCCATGACCTAGGAGAAAGAAGTCATTATGTGACACACTGCGTTGCCTAGAAACAGGAGAAAAATATTTAATTCGTTAGTATTATTGCTAAGTTTGTTGGTATTAGTGAAAGGTGAAAGTGCTAAGGGTGGCATGGTGGCGTAGTGGTTAGCATGTTTGGCTCACAGCAGTAAGGTCCTGGGCTGGATTCCTGGGCAATTTCTGTGTGGAGTATGCTTGTCCTCCCGTGCTTGTGTGGGTTTTCTTCCGGGTACCCCGGTTTCCTCCCACAGTGCAAAGACATGCACACTGGGCTAACTGGCTGTTCCAAATTGTCCGTAGGTGTGGATGTGAGTGTGAATGGCTGTGTGTGGCACCCTACAATGGTCTGACAAGCTGTTCAGGGTGTACCCTGCCTTCACCCAGTGTTGGTTGGCTGAGAAGGCAATCCACGACCCTATTAGTAGTATTAAGCGGCTCATCAAATGAGTGAGTGAATAAGTGAAAGTATTAAACTCCATGGTAAGCTAAAATATCCTTACTGTCATTTTACAGGTACAACGGGATATCATTTGGGGAAAGTCTGTAGTTAATAGTGAAACAGGAAGTAAACAATATAGTAAACAACATTAGGTAAACAAGCTATGTAGAAAATTAGAGGGGCACTCATAGAATGAAAGTTAACTCTGCCAGGCACAAATAGATTATAGTGACAAGTGCGTCTGATGAACATTCATTCACACATTATGTGCATTTTTTATTAACCTTCATTAATTCACTTTTGGGGCAGTGGTGGGCCGGTGGTAGGGTGGTGGATTACTGATCCCAAGGTCGGGGGTTCAAGCCCCACTATCAGCGGCTTGTCACTGCTGTCCCCCCAGTGCAGCTAACTGGGTTATCAAACGCAGGCCATGTCTCTCACTGTCTGTGGTGAGAGGAAAGTAAAAGAACCATTGCTGATTTTCGTCAAGAGTAGGCTGCATAGCCGTCAGCGTGTTTCTGCCCTGCGATGGTCTGGCGAGCTGTCCAGGGTTTACTCTGCCCTCGCCCAGAGTCGGCTGAGATGGGCGCCAGCCTCCACGCAACCCTAATTAGGATTAAGCGCTTCAGAAAATGAATGAATGAATGAATAATTCACTATTGATGTTTTTTTTTAAACATGATCCCATGCACCGATCTCCTCCAAAATGTAATGTTTTGTTACCTGCACGACACTCTGCTCTACATCTTCAAAGCATTGTACAAAATAATGAGCATCTGTGTTCATCATGATCCTCCATATAGGCATTTACCTGCATATACACCGGAAGTAGGTGAAAAACAAATGCACTGGCGGATGGTGATCTCTGGCTTTCAATCCGATTAAACCGGTAAATGTAGGCAAATGTGTAACATGTTATACATCATTTACCAGTTAAATATCTAGATATTATTTATTTTAGTCATATCTGATCTGTCGATTTGTGTCGGCGTTTAAAAGAATATAAGAATAAGACCACCGGAACTAGATAACCCAGTATACTGAAGCAAACTCGATCACACAGGAAGATGTAAACCTACCTTCGAGGTTTCCATGTATGCTGAAATACCGACTGGTCGGCTGTTTTTAAATTATTTTACTCTTGACTTTGCGAGAATCCCAACTAATCAGCACTCACTGGTCTGGCAGGACAGGTCCAGTATAAACAAGCAGCATGTTGTACTAAAACACTTCATGATTCACGAACTGTTTACTATTATTTGTACACACGCAGGTCGTGAAACAAAACAAACCAGTTCTCGTACAGTAAAGTCGGTTTATACGACATGAAGACAACCACGAGTGCTAAAAACTCGGCTTTTTGTTTTATCCGCATATTTGTAGGGTTTCTATGACGCTTCACTGTTACACTTTTCCGCATGTTTCCGGTCTGCGCCTCTAGGGGCGTTCCTGCGGACTACGTCACGATAAGGGCGGGGCTTGACATGAGGCTTGTGTACTCGTATTTCCTGCTAAGATTGGCTAACTGTTCTACATCATTTAACAGCCCTGATTAAACTTATTAAAACCTTTATGAACTACATTCAGATTAGAAAAACTATTTAGTATTAAACATTATATTACTGTATTAACAAAATAACTCGTCTTCACTTATACTTCTGCCATTTCTTTAGCCCTATTATTTACTTATATATTAAACTATTTATTA
>JBCNYH010000005.1:18958751-18969940 GCA_039654325.1 Tandanus tandanus
CCGGCTCACATTGCACCCGACCCCTATTGCCCCTCCCACAGGTGGTGGGTCCATGGGAGGGCGGACCCATGTCTCCTTTTCGGGAGACATAGAGAGAGAGAGAGAGAGAGAGAGAGAGAGAGACCTCATGACCTCATGATGTCTAACCAACTGTGCAAAATGGACACTAATATTCCTCGAGTATCACAAGGGTTGTTTTTGAAATACAGCTTTTGTACAAGAATTATTTTTAGGAAAGCCCCATAGGGATGGAACATGACTTTGATTGTTCTCCTGTGTTCAAATTAGATTTATTCATAACGAAACAGAAACCTAAAAACTTGAGGCTCATGGTAGCTCAGGTATGCACACTTTCGCACACCAAACATGAATGGGAACATGGAACATGAACTCGTTAAACGGATAAACTAACAGGACAGGTGATAGAAATGAACACTGAAATCACGTAGTGAAAGGCGGGGATAAGAAAATGGTTTACCTTTCCTGCTTTCCCGCCAGACCATAATCAGGAAATGCAGGAGACTTTCATTTATTTTCTCCAGGGCTGAAGTTTATCAGACTTTAAAGAAACTGTGCTACTCTTATAACACCAGCCTTGGACATCTATCAGTAGCTCTGACATCAGTTATCAGGAGCTCTGCTTATAGATAGCACCTAAATCTATATATTAGATTAGATTTACATATAATTATAAAACCATCATTGTGAAATAATAAGCCAATTTTTAAAAATAGTATACTCATCTCCCCTTACTTTATCAGGAACACTCTTACATCTGTACGTTCCTATCAGCCAATCATGTTTACGCAATTATCTTATCAGCCAATCAATAGGCAGTGGCACAATGAATAAAATCATGCAAGTCAGGAGCTTCAGTAAATATTCAAATCACACATCAGAATTGGGTAAAAATGTGATCTCAGTGACTGTAATCATGGCATTGCTGTTGGTAATAATAAAATCTTTATTAGTTTTAATAACTCATTTATACAAACATACAAGCTAAAGCACTGCTGTGAAAACTCTGCAGGTGGGATGTCCCATAGTGGTAGCATCACAGAGTGTATAGCATCACAAAGTGTGTTGGTCAATCAGTAGGAGATGTCACAGAGACAAAGAGACAGAGGGACACAGAGTCCGGCCCTGTAAGGGCACTTGCTAAGTGGTCAATCCAATTACATGGGATCCATCTATCTATCTTGGTTCCATCCTACAAAGGGATGGATGCCACAGCTCTCCAGTCGCATCAGCGATCTGCACTTCATAATGCCTCATTGTAGCTCAGGTTGGTTCACTGGCTGATGTTATTATTTTGCGCACATTGTTCTTGGTCTTCTCCTTCCTCACCGAGCTTTGATCTGCCCATCAAGTAATAATCTAAGCATGGTTTGCTTTCTTTTCTTAACTTGGATGATCTTTAAGAGGCGTTGTTTGGGGCAGATTCTTCTAAGGACTTCTTGGTTGGTTACTCTGTCTGTCCAATGCGGACGCGGTCTTAAGCACTCTTCTGTATGTCCACATTTCGTTAGGATTCAAAGGATCTTTCTTCTGGTGAGAAATTGTCCATGTTTCTGCCCCGTGATGCACTGTTGACCAGAAGTAACATTTCAGAATCGTTGATCTTGTCTTTGGGGTCGTTAGTATTTTCCTCAATTTAGAGAAGGCTGTTCAAACGGGTGGCTATTTCCCTTTTGATCTCTTTATCACATCTGCCGTCTCCTGTGATTTTATGGCCTAAGTAAAGCTGCAGACTTGTTCGATTTCTGTTCCATCTATTTTGATCTTGATTTGTGGGCTGTTTTCTTTCCCACAACAAATAAATAATTAATAAATGCAACTTTTGGTCATATAGCATATTTATCCAGCTTTAACTTTTTCTACAGTGCTCTTGTCTTTAGCTGTTTGGTCTTTTCCTTCTGCATTCGTTGATTCTTTTGGAGGTGTTTGGCTGCATTTGGCCTTTCTTTCTGCCTCCTCTGCCTCCTTGCGCATGGATATTATGTTCCTTAGGAGAGCGTGATTCGCCTGGATCAGATCAAAGGTAGACGGGTCACTCGCCTCGATTTGTCTCCAGTTATGAACGTTTGTAGGATTTTCAAGTTCTTGTTTTAAACGCTTGCATTTTGCTCTCTCGCGAAGCCACTCCCTTTTCAAGTCATTCAGTTGCTGCTTGACGCTTTCAAGTTCGGACGTATTCTTCATGAGGAGACTGTTCTCCCTCCTCAGATTCTTGATCTCCAGCTTGAGCAGCCGATTGTCCTCCACTTCCAGATCGTACACTTTGTTGCCCTTGTTCAGGATACACTGCTGCACCTTGATCTCATCATGAAGCAGCTCCAATTCATCATCCTGCTGCAGCATCTGGGTCTTGAGTGCGGCCCGCTCGTGAATCACCTGATCCAGTTCTTTCTTCAGCTGCATTTTCTCGGCCTCGTTATCAGCTATGGTTTTCTTAAAATTCTGATTTGCTTCCTCCAGACTGTTTATGTACTCTTTGCTTTCCTGAGCCTGTTGCGCCATCCTCTGAAGCTCAGTTGTAAGAATCCAGTTCTCTTTATTGATGCGCTGGAACTCTTTCTGATCGCGGACCAGCCCTGCCTCTTTATTCTTGATCTCGTCTGTGAGCTGACTGTTGTGTTCGCTCATGGACTTGATCATGTTTTTGTTAAGCTCGATGTCATGCTGGGCATCGAGCAGATTCTTTTTGTAATTGCTGCATTCGATCAAGGTGCTCTTGTGGTAGCTTTGCTGCTGCTTGAGCTTTGTGTTCAGTTCGGCGAGATTCTTGTTGCATCGATCGATCTCGCCCTCTCGCGCTTTAAGGGCCATCATATTTAATGAGACCTGATTTGTGAGGTCATTGTTTTTTTTGACGTTCTGGTCCTGCATCCTTTCCAGCTTTGATATTACCGAGTCCTGCTTCCGTAGCTCATTTTTGTAGGAGAGAATTTGCTCATCCACCTCTTTTTGCTTCTTCTCATAGAGCTTGATCAAATCTATGTGTTCCTTAAGTGAGGCATCTGTTTTGATCAGATTCCTAGAGAGAAGTTCCTTCTCCAGGATCAACTTGCTTATTCTCTTCTTGTCACTCACGCTCTGTTTTTGTGCTATCTCCTGCTTGCTCTCCAGTTCTGCGAGCTGTGCCTTCATGGCATCTCTCTGGTCTTCCAAATGCAGTTTCTGGTCCTCCAATGCTCCAACCTTCTTCTCCATCATCTTATTGCGCTTGTCAATCTCCTGCTGTAACCTAGACACCTGTTCTCTCTCCATCTTCAGCTCAGCATTTCGTTGGTGGCCTTTGTTGTGGAGCTGCTCTATGGTGAGTGACATCTGGTCGTTCTCCTCTTGGAGTGAGGTGATGTTCGCGTGCTGCCTCTCCAAATCTTTGGACATCTTCTCGTTCTGAATCTTCTGGTCGCTGAGCTGATGAGTCAGCGTCCTATTCGTGTCACTGAATTGATGGCATGCTGTGGTTAACCTTTCGATTTCTGCTTTCTGGTTATGATTGATCGCATGAAGATGTTTGACTTCTTTCTCCAGCTTCTCTTTCTCCTTGGTCACTTTGAAACACACTTGCTCAAACTTGTGTAAGTCGTCCTGCAGGACAGAGATGGTGTCCCGGGCCTTGGTTTTCTCTTTCGCAGTCTCATCTCGTTGGGTGGTGACCAATTCCAATTTTTCTTGCAAAGTGAGCACCTTCGACTGCAGCTTGTCTCTTTCGATCTGTATATCTCTCTTGTTATTCTGCACTTCATCCAGCAAAGATAAATGATCCTTTAGCTTGAGTTTAAGACTTTCTATTTCCTTCAGTAGAGTCTCATTTGTCTCTTGAGTTGTTGTCAGCTGTTCACTGGTCACAGTCAGCTTTTCCAAAATATCCTTATTTTCCTTCTGTTGTGACAAGATGGTGATATGGTCCCTGTGAGACTGGTGCAGGGCCTGTTCCACTTTCTCAGTGTTGGCACTCATCTCATCTCTCAAGTTATTACATTTTTTTGACAGCGTCCTCTCGCTCTTCTGCGACTTCTTTAAGGCGTTGATGAGTTTCACATATTCCTCACTGAACTTCTCGATTCTTTTCTGTCCGATGATTTCGTCTAGCACTTGTTGGGACTCCGCCTCCAATTCTTCGAAGGTTTTCTTCTCCACCTCTTCTATCTGTAGCTCCTCTGCTTCCTCCTCCATTGTGTAAATATGAACTGAATATCTGCTCCGATTGTGTATTGTATTTTAACAGCGTTTGTGTATTTGCTCCGATGGCTGTTCTGTTTCTTTTTAAATAGATTAGTTTTGATGTCACAGACTGCCTCCCCCTTACCTCTCCCCAAAACCCACAAATGCCTGCTTTGCTTATGATGTCAGCCCCCACCTCACATGGTCCGCTCTGTATCAATGTGCCAGCCCGCACATGGGTGGGCCAAGATCGGGAAAAAAAGCTTAAACCAAGCTAATACTTCAATGCTAAGCTAGCATTTTAGACATGGAGGTAGCACAAATCGCTAGCATCGCTATCAAGCTGCACTTCACATATTATTTACATTGACGGAAGACCACACAGGTAGATGTAATGTATGGTCAACTATCGTGCTCGATAAAGTCCGACCTAGCACTTTTTTCGTGTACCCTCATGTGGGATCTCAGACCAAAGTCTGATGCACAGAGATGGCCAAATACTGGACACTCTCCAGAGATTCTTAGCACATCCTCCTATCCCTGTCTGCCTGTTCCCTTGAGCAGTGGTTCCAGAGCCGTTGGGGTCTGAGGGCATGTACATCAATCAACAGGTGATGATCCTCATGAGTAGTAGATAATCACTGTGACAGAGAGATAAAGAGACACAGAGACAAAGAAACAGAGGGACGCGGAGTCCAGCCTTTGTAGGAGGAGCATTTCTAAGAGTGGTCCAGCCCATAACATCCGACATCAAGAGTGACAGAGGGACACGGAGTCCGGTCCCTTGAAGAGCATCGTTAAGTGGTCTTTCCCATTACATGGGACATCCCACAATAAGCGTTCCTCTCTCTGTACATCATCACAGAGTATCTAGGTCAATAAGTATGTGATGATGTCACAAGTTGTCTCAATTTGTGTTCTTGTCTGTACTTTGGTTCTTGCAGAAACCACTCACAGCCCAAGCAAGTAGTAGTGTTCTTGTTCAAATACCCGGATGTGCTCTTGCTCCTCCTATTTTCCCCGAAGATGCACCGTGTGGTGACTTCTTGAGGACTTGGGACCGCCTGGTATCCCAGACTGCATTTCGCACCAACCAGTGTAATTGTGTTTATGTCCAATTTTGCTTTTCATTCATTTATTTTAGTTTTGTTTCATGTCTTCTGTCAAACCCAGTTGCAGAACCTGGCGAACTTGGTATCGAGGACTGGCACAGAGTGTGTAGGTCAATCAGTAGGTGATGTCAGAAGGAGTCGAGAGGTGTGCTACCGGGCAGGATGACCCAGGCTGGTTACTGCAGGTGACTGTAGGTGTAGGTGATGATTATACACTGGTGGGACATTGTGACAGAGGGGCACAAAGTGTTACATCACTAAGCAGGTGTAAAAGGGCAGTCAGTGGTGGCTCACTGGTTATGGCTCTGGGTTACTGATCAGAAAGTCGGGGGTTCAAGCCCCAGTGCCACCAATCTGCAGTTGATGGGCCTTGAGCCAGGCCATTAACCATCAACTGCTTAGTTGTATAAATTAGGTAAAAAAAAAAAAAAAAGGTAATGTAAGTCGCTCTGGATAAGTGCACCTGCCAAATGCCATAAATGTAAGTGGTCTATCCCATTACATGCGACATCCCATAATTGTCTTAATAATTAGTGAAAACATTTGGTTAATGGTTAAATTATAACCTAATGGCAAATGTAAAAAAATAAAATAAAAAATGTATATGGCAGTATACTTTTTCAGCAGTGCTGATATTATCATGGTATATTTGAGGCTTCAGTAACTTTCCAGAGACTTCTTTAGCTGACAGCATTTTCTTATTAACCCTTTTATTATAGTTATTTCCTTCTAATAGTGACTTTCAAAATTAAAAATGAGTTCAAGGGAGGTTTTGAAAAAAATTCTATTTATTTATTTTATTTTATTTTTAACTTTTTTATTACAAATTTTTTTTGAATAATAATTATAATAAAATTACCTTACCAATTTGGACTATTTTGTGTAGGTCCTTTACATAAAATCCAAGGGGAAAAAAAATCCATATACATTACAGGTTGTATGGCAACAAAATTAGGCAAGGGAGGTGAATACTTTTGCTAGCCACTGTACTTTATTCAATATTCTGATACGGGCGGTTTTACAGTCATAGGGCCAACTGCAAGTTTCATAACTCCAGCTCTCTCTAAAATGTAACATTAATGTTATTGTACAGTACAGTGCATGTCTGAAAGAGTGATGCACAAAGAGACATGAACAGAAAACAGAACAAAACTATCTTTATCCTGTTCGGCATAGCGCAAATTTAAAGTTTATGTTTAAAAAAAGTTTAAAATAGTGCAATTTTTTTGTTTCATTTTAATAAAATTCTACGTCAAACACTGAACTTTTATTATGAAGGACTTTTAAATGAAACAAAACATTCTTTCTCTTTAGTATACATGATACTACAATGTTTATTTAGTCTAAGTTATTTCTGAAGCCCTACTACACACTGAAAAGTTCGTTATATTCCCATCAAGTGAAATGTCTTTTCTGGCATCAATTTTGAGGGGAAAAAAGAAAGAAAGAAAATTCACTAAACTACCATAAAGTTTTTGATATATTTTAAAAATACTGCCCTATGGCTCATTTTAATTTAATCAATTTATATAGCTCCTGTGCAAAGCTTTCGAGCTACACATGATGATGTGAACCAAGTCGAAGTTTCAACAAGTTCATGGTTCAAACATATTAAACACTTTTATTGAAAAAATTCTTCATTTCTAAATATTCAGAAAGAACATGAAAATCATACTTTTAATTTTTGACCCCTGAGAGACATATTTGTCCTTATTACTGTAAACCTGCCCATACTAGCCAACCATATAACACTATGAATATGTACAATTTGGCCTTTAATAATGATAAACAGAGCAATTGATTTCACTTCATTTTGTTTTAATTTTATACTGTATTAATTCCACAAGGGAAATTTTGTCTTCCAAAGTGAGCACACGTCTGTAATAAAAGTAAGAAATAAAAACAGACCACAAGGTTTCCACCGGGATATATTTTATTTTTGGTAGAATATTAACTACTACACTACATCTACTGACGTCTATACAGTCCGATGATAAGCGCAGTATAATCTTCTTACTGAAGAGGATATTGATCCATATGAATGAAGGATGACTCCAAGAACACTGACAAAGGTGTGAGCAAGAAAGGAGAGGAAGACTGTGAGAATGTTTCCCTGATTGCATCATCAACTCTTTTGTCAATTTTAAGAAAAGTCATACAGGGATAGAAATACAAGTATGTTGGATTGACGGGAATCTGATTTGAGACTTAATTAAACATACAAGGAACAGAAACTGTTCTGAGATTGGATTTGAAGTTCTTGGGTAATGTGCAAAATACTTAGGGAAAAAATTAGTGATCTTATCGTTAATCAAAAACCACAAGAAATTGGTAGAGCTAAAGTTACAAGGGTTAAAAGAGGAAATTTTTTATAAGATTTTATTTTAAATAAATTAAGAAAGTGAAGTTAAGTAAAACGAGAAAGTTCTCACTGAAGTTTAAAAATCCTATGCAATAATTTCTTTCTTGTTACCTCCGCCAAGGAGATTATGTTTTACCCTCAGTTTGGGTGTTTGTTTGTTTGCAGGATTACGCAAAAGCTTTATGTGGATTTTTATGAAATTCCTACCAGAGATGGGGCTTTGGACAATGAAGACTCCACTAGATTTTGGAGAGAATTCTGGATCCAGGGAATTTTTTTTAAGGATACTTTAACATTGTGAGATTTTTTGGAAATGTCATATTACAGTAAACCCAGCAGGGGGTGCTGTGTGGTTTCTGTTATTTGCAAAAAGTTATGTGCTGATTTTCATGAAATTTCAATCCAGGATTTTAAAGATGATCAGGATCAAATTCTGGAGCCAGGAATTTTTTATGGGGAGGGGAAGAATGTGGGGCTTGGCGGAGGTTTGCGCTCTCCCGGTGCTCTTGCTTAATTTTTCGATGCAGGAAGCAATGACTCTTCATTAATGTTTCAGAATGAATAAATAAGCACTGAATAAATACATAACACATATCAAATAAATCATGAATAAATAAGTACAATTAGGTCAATAAATAATACATCGTAAAATACATACAGTACGGTCAGAAAGATGTGTGCATGTGGCTTTTTGCAGTCTGGCTCCGAGGACAGGTACTGACAACAGCAATGATTATAATAATAACTGTACAGAACTAATGCACTAAAGTATTCAGAGCTCTAAATGGCGATACAACCATGTATGCAATAGAAAGTGGGATAGTGACTGATATCAAACACTTCTAAAAGGTCTCTGCATACAGCTGTATCCGATATGAAAAGGTCAACGAGACCCGAGAATGAAGGAGGAGTAGAAGAGAAATGTACAGCTGTGTATAAGTGTGTGTGTGTCTGTGTGTGAGTGCGTGCGCATGTGAGTGTGTGTGTGTGTGTGTGTCCCCAGGGCTTTATACTGGTTATGAAAGTCTCCTCTGCTGCATCATGCTAAAGTTTCCACATACAAAGCCTGTTATATAGGTTTGGATATACAGTGCATAGTTTACAGCCAGAGCTTGCAGGTTACACCTTCACACGTCAACATCCCGGTGTACGTACTGTATAATACATCTTTTAGAAAAAGCACACAGTTCTCTTTTCCTCTAGCAAAACATGAGATAAATATCATTAACATCATGAATACAGTCTGCGTTTGTTCTCACGTTTGTTTGTTTGTTCATGGGTGTCAGTCTTTGGAAGGGAGGGTGGGGAAGAATATTACACAAGGCATCCACTGTCCATCAAGTCCCCTTAGACCCCTGTTTGGGTTACATTCATCCCAGCTGGGTACCTCATCGTTCTCTCTGTCTTCTACTGACCCTTTTTTTGGTTGTTGATGCAACGTGGAAGAATTTCAGCCCCTAAAAGTGCTTCACTTCAATTTGTTCTCCTGGCTTTTGGTGTCTGTATGTTTGTAGCGTCCCTTTGTACACAGACTGTAAGAAATTCTCATGAGCCTCCGTTGCTTCTCTGCTGTTGCAAGCTGGTGTGTATTTAATTTCCCATTTATTTTGCATTTCACGTCTAACCTGGATCTGTGTTATAACCATCAACAAATCTGAGGCGCTAGAACAATTTCCCAGGTTCTTTCAATTTTTGCCATAACAAATCTTCCATGATGTCTTCACAGCCATCTTGGCTATGGTAATACCTTTTTTCATTAGAATAATTAGTTATTTATGACCGATATGAGGATTTATCATCTATATGTTCCTGTAGCCGTCACTCATCAGAAGCCAGGGCTCTCGTAGCTGCTGTGACTGTAGTAGCTGTGGGCCTGACTGGGGCTTCGTGACTGACTGCTGCTCCTGCTCCTACCTCTGCTCCTGCTCCGACTTTTACTCCGGCTTTTGCTCCGATTTCTGCTCCGGCTCCGACTGTAGCTGCTGTAGCTGTCATAGCTCCGGCTCCGGCTGTGGCTGGAGCTACTGTAGCTGCTCATAGAGCTAGAAGAAGATGGGCTAGGCCTGTAATACGGTATTGGCCTCTTGCGTGCACTAAAGAAAGAGAGAACCATTAGATCCTATATATGTTCATTTAGAAAGTATCCATCCTTCCACCTTATAGTAAGTGTCTCTAATACCAGAAACCAAAAATGAATGTTGATGATGATGTCCAAAATCCATGCAACTATAATATAATTTTATAGACTGAACTGAATATAAATGCATCCACTTGTATGTATTACACACAATATGTCTTATGTATTATATAAAAGTTTGGATCCAGTAATGAAGACATACTCACTCACTCACTCACTCATTCACTCACTCACTCATTTGCCCAACCGCTTAATCTTATTAGGGATGTGTGGACATCTCAGACAACACTGGGCAAAAGCAGGGTACACCCTGAACAGCTCGCCAGTCCATTGCAGGGCCGACACACATACAACCATTCACACCCACACTCACACCTATGGGCTGTGGGAGGACACTGGACCCACACAGCATGGGGAGAACATGCAAACTCCATACAGAAACACCCTCGACGAGCCCAGGACTCAAACCCAGGACCTTCTGGCTGCGAGGCGGACTTGCTAATCACTACGCCACTGTGCCGCCCTGTTGGAAACTTAAAAAAAAAAAACACAAAAAAGGTGAAATAATGCTCCCATACTATTGCAATGCCTCTTTAATAAGGCATACAGCCAGAGTTATTATATTATGTTTGCATGTATTGTTTTTTGTTGATACTCAGTCAGTAGAGACACTTACAATGAAAAAAAAAAACACAATTTGGATATATTTTATTTGTGACTGAAACAGAGGTAATGCTTTTAAATAATACTGTCAAAGCGAGCCATGATGCTGTGATTAGAGGAAAAGACTGAGTGACTGTGTGTGTGTTAATCAGGGTTAATGAATTCACCCCTAGACGGCGCTAGTTCTTTAAAAAGAGACAGAGATGCATAATTTGTTAATATAGTGTTTTGTATAATTCACACACACAACCATACCCACACACACACACACACACACACACACACACACACACACACACACACACCCATACTGTTGGTCACCTCGAAGCACCCACACCGCTGGTGTTGCTGCCAGGCAAAGAGCTATTAACTGTTACAGATAGAGATATGTTAAATCTTTAATAGAAGTGAGTGAGAAACAGACTCATGGTTTATCAAGAGGTTTAAACAGAATTATCCTTAAAGATTCCTACATACATATATACACCTGTCAGCCATTACATTAACACTATCTGACTGGTCTGTGACTAGGCAGTCCCATCACAGCAAGCTGCAATACACGGTGTGTTCTGATACCTTTCTATTGTTTGTGCTACAGTAGCTCTTCTGTGGGATCAGACCAGACGTACTAGCCTTCACTTCCTAGTCAGACCAGTCAGGGGGTGTTAATGATATGGCGAACTGCTCTACAACAATTGGGTGAATTTTCAGTTTAAAAAAAAAAAAAAAAAAAAAAAAAAAA